>JAQGBM010000889.1:0-11967 GCA_034698405.1 Symphylella vulgaris | reverse complement strand
AAAGATAATGTATATTTGTCATAGATTCTAGGAAATTTTTTTTTAAGATGATCGCTAACATCCGTTAGGATACAGCACTTTAAGAACTTAAAGAAACTTACTCTCTACATAGCAGTGCTCGGATTCAATAAAAAATTTTAATTTTTTTAAGGGGGGCACTGTGCCCCAGTGGGCCGCAGAGTGGTTGAAGATAGGGTTAACCCGTCTCTCTCTAAGAACGTCTCTTGAGTAACGAGTATGGAGATCACGAGATTGTGAATTTCATTTACCAATCTGATCTCTCCCCTCAGTACCCTCTTCTGTACTCTAATGCACTCAAGGAGGAAACCCTGGGCTGGAAAGGTGAGGATATTCAATCTTGTAAAGTGGGGTCTGCATGTAAATTAACAACATTTTACCACCAACAGTTTACCACCAAATAGCCTATTACGTATATAGGACTTTAATTAAAATTTTTTATACAATTATCATTGCAATATTTTAGTAACTTAACCATTGAGCTGCCCTACCTGCGGATTTCCACTGTATATTGACGGGTTACCGCTTTCCGTTGATACGATCTGAGAATTTCCTACATTCCATTGTTCATTTTGCACAATAACTGGCATATTGGAAGATGTTGGGGCAACCCCATTATAAATAATGGGACTTCCGGAATTCTGTTATCTGCATCTAATTAATAAGTTAAACGGATGGCGGTCCGAACACCAGGTCCAACAATATGAGGATGGCGTTCTCGAACACCAGGTCCTGTCTCATTGCATTGGATATTCATCCATCGCTCTTGAGCTTGACGTGATCTTGACCTTCTTTTCCTCAGCATTTCGTTGTAAGTTATATGGTCAATTTTATATGGCGGTTACTGGTAGGCCAAGTGGTAGAGTTAAGCCTTCTGTTACTGGTAGGCCTAGTGTTAGAGTTAAGCCTTCTGTTACTGGTAGGCCTAGTGGTAGAGTCAAGCCTTCTGCGTGCACCAGCATTCATCGGATGGTTCGGCGGCATATTGTTCGTTTCACTCACAAATTTTGTATCATTTTAGTGATTTTACCTACTTATTAAAACCTACAAATTTTTAAAAATTATGTTGAAATGTCCTTGAACTTGTAATCTCTGCACCACCTTGATTTAAGAAATATTATCTGGTGGACGTCACCTGCATGTGGACGTCAGAGTCGCGTTTAGTTACATCTCACTATACACTAGCAAGATACAACAATAGAGTTCTTATATCATAATACATGATACCTATCAGGTATAACATTTCTTGTCACATTAAAGTAATTTAAACCATAAAAAAGGATCCGTAATAACACGAGGAAAATATGAAAAATCTCGCACGATCAGGAAGGTAGAAGATTACTTGATTTTTAAAGCATATTATTTTTCATATGAGATGGAATAACAAAAAAATTAACCTCTAATATTTTCACACTTGTACAAAATAAATACATTTGTTCAAATCAATTTAATAACATTATAGAACAATGAAATCCTATTAAATTTATTAAATCCGACTCCATGGTATAGAGAAGGAGAAATATAATGTCAACCTATAGGAAAAGGGCGACAATTTGTGGCAATATATCGTGTAATAGTGTATCTTAAAAGCATCGAACAAATATATTAAATGAAAACGTTTCCAAACATGAATTCTTTCATACTATCCCAATTCCCAACCCCCCATATTTTCCATATTTCTATTCATTATTTGATAATCCATTAGTTTACTCTATTATTTTGAAGTTTTTTTTTTCGAAAGAAAAAAGTGATAATTTGTTTTTGCTTATTAAAGTGTCTGTATTCTTAGCATGGAAAATGCTAATATATAATAATTATGATATTTACAATGAGTTCCCCATTGCTTCCAATGGCAGCAAAAGTTTGGTGAAAAGCTATGATGCTCTGTGTGCCATCCTCTAACGGTTTTGGGTACTACAGGTGGTGTGAGTCCACGTTTGTCCTTTGGTGGAACCAAGGTCGGGGGTCTTGCAGCGTACCTTTTTAACTGAACCTTGTCCTGCAGCCTCCGTTAACCATGAAGGCAATTTTCGGTCAAAATTTAAGTAGTACCCCAAGCCAGTAACAGTTTACTGAAATTGCTCCTAATATAGACCCTGGCTAGACTGTGTGGACGCTTTAAAGGCGGATTTATTTTCTGTTACAGAACACTCAAATTTTTAATTCTTCCTTGTCTTCAGCTCAGCTGATTTCAAACTTGATTAATATTCAAAGATAAGATCCACCTTCTTGATCCAATTCAAGGTTTTAGCCTATGCAGGTTTTGCGAAATGTATCATAAAATTAATTCAATTCCCGTTCGGATACATTTATATTTAACATAATTTTTATATGGGACTGTAACATAATTTTTTATATGGAACTATAACAACTCTTCAATTAAGCCAACTGGCTGATACTACATTTCAAAGGCTCGTTTGTCCTCCTTGACTCGTGTAGGAGACTACATAATGTGGCTCCAAAGCAGTTAGTTTAAGCGTTGTGCTTAATTCGTCCAAATTGGTTGCCAATGGCATGTGCATTTGGTAGACTGCACAACTATCCCCTGGTTTAAGTTCATATTTTATAGAAATTGGGAATCCAACTGCCACAGGGCATGGAACAAGGGAATCTTGGTCGTTTCTAGTTTGCATTGATACACTTGCTTCTATGCTTTAAACTCTAATCAGAGTTTAAAGCGAGTTCCGTGGAAGTACTCGGGTTTCGATTCTTGCAAGGGAAGCTTACTCGTTTCTCCAACCCTCTCCTCCTCTACTCCACCGTGGACGTATGATATCTGAAAAGTTCACAACAAAGTGTATTTTAGTAGTCTATTATTTTCGACTCGGGGCCTAGACGTGATAAGATGGTTCCATTAGAATCAAAATCTCCCTCTACATACTCTGATTCACAATAGCTTTTCATTCCTCTCTTATTTACATATCGTTTTTTCCTTTCGCCGCTAACGGCGCTAGTCCTACAATTTCTGAAAGTTGTGTTTCGGCTTCATCATCCCAGTAAGTTATTCGAACCAACAAGATTTATGAGGGTTGTAAAAACACTCCCCTCAAACTTCTCTTCTCCTCTTGTCCACACATCCAAATTATTTTGACCTGACAAAACAAGAGGTACTTACAGTTTCTAAGTTTAACAACTGAATCCGTTGTAATGGTTCCATCTTAATTCTTGGCGTCGCTTAGTGAAGATAGAAGGTCTTCTTCAACTGCCAGCCCTTGTAAAAGCATTTCTGAAGTAAAACAATGATTATAATAAAAAAAAAGTATTTTGTTAGAAGTACCTACGGTATAAGGTAACTACTGACGTAAACACTGTACGTTTCACACGTACAGTGTGAACTTTTTTTAAGTGCTAGGGACAATAAGTTTCATTTTGTCGGTTTTCTGGCTTTTTAACCAGTAATTTTTGTATTAAGTACATAACAAACCTGCTTTTCTTGACTAGAAGAAGGTGTGATATTCAACTGTTTGCACAACAACAAAAATTCCGAGTGTCGAGCCATTACAGGAAATATAGGACAACTATGTACCATTCTTTCTTCTTCAATCTATGTTTCTTCACTCTTTCTGATCCTGTGGCAGGCATTCTATTTCCTAAGTTTGCTTCCATTTTTGCTTTATTGTTCAATTTTTACACAGTTTATAAATCTAGCCCTGAGTGAGCCAAAAAAATTTACAGCAGGTTTTGAACATGTTTTAATAATTTAACGAGAGCTCGTACTCGTGCGTAATTATTAAAGTCACGCGCTTTTATGCATTTTTTGCAGCCCAGGAATGTTATTGCAATCGATTTTTGGCGAGTCACACACATAACGTTACGTGTGTGACTGCATCGTCATCCCACGTAGTATCATCCCTTAAAATACTCTTGTCCTCTCTATATAAGATGGACGGTAGTCGATGGCATTAATTTTTTTACTGTAGACGCAAAGTCTGTAGCATTTTGTACAATAGGTGCAGCTTCACCTCTTGACATTACCGCTGCTCTGTCAATAGACTTCGCTCTACCTCCAATCCCATCTCTGGCTCTGGTCATACCCGCACTCGTGTGAATTTGTTTGCACGTTAAAGATAGATTTGAGTAGCGCTTAAGACGCAGTATGACCAAACTTTCGTGGTAATAATTTGAATTAATAAATTTCATAACTCTCTAGATATCTAACAACTTAACAAAGTAAATATATTATCAAATCAAAATGAAGCAATATACTCCAACTGGATATTACACCAAAATCGCCAGGAATCCATTCCAAAGCCACCTCACTTACGAGAGTGAAACTTGAGAAGGTGTCTAAGGAATGATATCCTTGCGATTTTGGTAAGGTTTGAATGAATAGAGCACATACCGTACTTGAAGGTGCATGTTTCGAAATTTCTCAGGTGCGTAACAGCTTGCGATGTGTTCCGCAGCGTGATTCGATGCTCGACGCAAGGCATATATATTCCTTCGGAGGCTGGCTTGCAATCTACCCGGTGCATGTCCAGCCCCGTCTTGGTGTAACTTGCGAATTCTGAAAATCACTGAAAAAGAAAATAAATTTTCCCCAACAGCCAACGACCTAAATCAGTAGAATTACGACCTGGTGTAATCATACTGATTACTCAACTCGTGATTCTACTGATTTAGGTCGTTGGCAGTTAGGGGGAAAATGAAATACTTACATTCTCTTCCGTCCATGTCTGGGTTGTATATTTTCAGGTCATTGTAGTGTTTTTGTGTCTTTTTGTAATCCTCCAACTGCTTGCCGTAATAGACCTTATGGTTGCAAGCCTCACAATTGATGGGTGCCCTCTTTCTGTGAACGTCGCGTACGTGCCGTTTTAACGCGCTGTCGGAAGCGTAGGTCTTTTCGCAAGGCTTATTACTTTCATCGTCAGCCGACTTATGGTAGCATTTCTGAAAACGTAGGTAGGTATTAGTTGTGGTGTGTATCCTAGATCTGCTATGCCGCATATGATTTCATCTTTGACTAGCCAATTGTGGGCTTGACCGATCTAGAATTGCTAGGCTTGAATTTTTACGGGAATTATGTATTCCCCTATTGCTTTGCCGGACTTTTGATTCAGTTTAGGAGAATATTTAAAACAGACAATTGGCGCAAGAAACGAGAGACTACAAATGCTTGTTATTTCCTCCAAGACTACATACAGACTTACATACTGATGCCGGTCCATCGCCTCCGTGGAGGCTGCCCAGACCTTCTACCAGATCTCTTTTCCGGACTTTTTTATTGAGATATATTTATCGACGCAATCGAGACATCTGGATTTTCTATAAAATTCAACTGAAAAATTATCATGCAGGCAATTTAATTCCTTGGAAATACTTGCTTCGGTTTGAGTCCCTACCGGTACCCTTCTTTCTACGGGACGATTTTAGATTGCAAATCATCTTCATCACCCCTTGGAAAATTAGGTGCATATTCGCAAGGAAAATGGCTCACTAGACCAGTATCAGGGACAATTTCCAAGGCAGAAACACCATGGTGGTTCTCATCATCAGTATTTAAGCCTAAAAGAATGTTCGTAGCTGAGATTCTATTTCTGGATAGGAAACCCGTTTCTACAATAATGAATCACGTTGAACATACTTTTTACATGCAGAGTAACCAGGATGGCTAGGGCCTGTGCATCACATACGAATCATTTATTTTTAAAGCTACTAACTACGAGTACTAAGTTGTTTCATCATTAATCACAATCCCATTATCAATTAGAGGTTTTAACTCTTGCAGAAACTGATTCAGATATAATTAATCCACATCAAGCTTCCCTGATCCACAGAATATTGCTAATAAAGAAATGGCCGAACTCTTCCTGAATGTCTCCTACTATGTTTTTACTTTAAGGATTGACTACAGGATTGACAGCCTCAATGTTAGTGCCCCTCTTTGTTTAGTTGAACAACATAGCGAGGATGTTAGTGTATGTCGCCCCTATTACCACTGTGTCGCCTCAAATTTTGAGTCAATGTAAAGTTTTCTCCCTGAATTCCGAAAGAACTCCGGATGTAATGGAGATCCTTCTTTGACGTCAGATGAACCCTGTCGAGGCTATCGTTTACTGATGTTCTGATGTCATGCAGGATTCTATGATCAGATACACCTAGGACAAGACTTCCTAAAAACAGATCGATTAAATTATAAGTTACTTTATAATATTTGTCATTTTCAACATCCAATATCGCATTATCAAGAAGAGTACATCACTCTTGGTATTATTTAAAGTGCACGGCTAAACATTTTCACTTAATATCATTGTGTATGCCATTCCTTAAATTCTGAAAGACAAAAAAAAAACTTTTAAATGATAATAGCAATAGGCATAGCCTAACTTTGAAGTAGCCTATACTAGGCTATAATTAATAAGTACCGGATTTAGGCACGGCAGGTTGCCCACTGCCCCACCAGAAAAGGAGGCCCCCCACCAAGAAAGGGGGCTCCCACAAACTGAATTTAATCTCTGCTAAATGCTGCTTCAATACACTTTCAGAAAAATTTGCAAAGCATCATTGAATTGAAAATAATTATACTGCTTGCTAAGGGCCACAAATGTGTTGGCATAAGTTAGGTAATAATTTCATATATTTTACCAAGACCAATTAATCATTCAACATGGCATCTTTAATCGTTAGGCCTACCTCATCATCCGTGCTGCAAGCTTCGCAAATCCATCTTACTCCCGATCTTCTCTTTCTTGAAATAATGAGGTCCTTTCATCGTAGATTAGTGTAATGATGATTTTAATTACGATTATTCAATTATAAGAACATTTTACGTAGGGGTAATTCGTAGCCCTATTTTCTCATTCAGTAGAAAATATACCAACAATATAAACAGTTCAAAATAAAAATACGCGCTACCGCATTAAATCTCGTGCATAATTATTCAACTACAGTACTATGAGCTAATTATTATTATTATTATTTTGTTGTAAACCTAAATGTATTTTAACACTTCCCCTCAACAAAAAAATAACATTAAATTTACAATCTATGTAAACCCATAGAAGCTACTAATTCTTTATGCTTAATACCACTTAGACTTTTTGTCAAAATATCATGCATGTATATAGTCGACATATATTCTACTCTAACCTTTCCTACTTTAACAGTATCTTTAATGAAATGAAACCTTATGTCTATGTGTTTAGTACGTGAATGATGCCCTTCATTCTTCAATAAACAATGATTACTCTGATTGTCATTATACAGTACAGTAGCATTCTTAAGGTTCTCTATACCTAATTCATTAATTAACATTCTTAAATGAATGATTTCCTTTACTGCTTCGGTCATAGCAATGTATTCGGCTTCTGTGGTAGATAAAGCTACAATAGGTTGTTGACGTGCTTGCCATGATATGGGACCACCTGATAGAATTACACAATACCCACTAATTGATTTCCTATCATCTAAGTTACTGCCCCAATCTGCATCAGCATACCCTATCATTTCTAATTCGTTTTTTACGAATTTAATCCCCAAATCTTTTGTACCCTTTAAGTACAGTATCTTAAAATTCTCTTCCCTGCATTCCAGTGCTGTAATTTGGGATTCTGAGAAAATTGTCCTAACTGACCTACAGCATAGGAAATATCGGGACGAGTACTAGTAGCTAAGTACATTAATGAACCAACTAATAACTGATAACTTTCTACATCTACAGTCTTATTTTCTTGTTCTTCTGGTTCTCTTGAAAGTTTCAGTTTCGTTTCAAGAGGTGTTTCTCAACTTCTTGAATTCCCTTTTGCAGTCTCCGCAAGGTAACAGATATCCCACCGAATCTATCAAGTTGATCATGTGAACTCTTGCACGAGGAGTGGGTCGCAGAGGGTAATTCGCAGCGAATACGTGCATCATTGTCCATATGACAAATCCGGTTTCCTATTTAGTGGTGTTACTTCTTGCCGCCCACTTCTTTTGTTTTTTTACGAATGTCACTGAGAATGAGAACTTATAGCAATGACTCAAGTTATGGGAGGTGTGTCGCGATTGCGGCACACCTCCCCTTTACATTTAAACGTATGACCATTTTCTTGCAACAGTACTTGATCCGTTCTTTCAGCTGTTGGCTAGATTCAGCCTCCCATCCACCAGCGTACACATGACCTTTAAGAATCGACCACAAGTTTTCAATTGTACGTAATTCGGACAGGCAGGGAGGGGTTGTCTTCTTTCTCGACAAATTTGATGTTTTTCTTATGGAGATGACTGATCACTGATCTCGCATAATGAGACGATGCTAGATCGGGCCAGAAGACTTAATTGCCATCAGAGTGATACTTCTCAATGAAATGAGTCAGTCTCTTGATGTTGCACTCTTTCATGTTTCAACCGCACATACTTCACCCTCGTTTTCTAATTTATAAATGAAGGAAATACATTCCCCAAATTCCTGTCTGTTTACATAATCATTAATTTGTCTTGTTACAAGGTGTTTGACTAATACAGTACAGACTGGTTTCTCATTATTATCCCTTGATTTCTGCACTAATAGGTTAATCATAATTCTCACAAACCTACCATATGCTTTTAACACAACTGAATTTTTCTCTTAATGAGAGTATCTTGGAGTATATGGACTGCCATAGCCAATTATCAATCCGTTTAAAAAGACATGGGACCTTTGATTGCAAGAATTTTTTTTGTCCATGGTCAGACGATAAAACAGATCTTTGACATCTACATTTGCCGTTTTCAGCTTGGTTTATGCTAACCTGGGAAGCTGTTGCCAGTAAAGGAAGTTTGTGAATATCTGATTTTGCACGCTCTGTGTGCCATGGAAATAAGTTAGTTAATTCCCATTATAACTTTCAAACGGGAATGTAGACGTTGCCCAATAAGGGCCCCCAACGACGAACGCTATCTCCTAAATGCAAAAGCAAATGCATATTAAATGAAACGTTTTCATTTCCGTACAGTTTGCTAGCCCTTAGTACGAATTTTTTCAGATTTACCTCCGCTCTTCTAATATCATCATTGGACAAATCATTTTGAAATAGTTATATATTCCGCTCACAAGAAGACGAAAATGGTTAATATACATTGACGGCAAAATGTCTTTTAGAACAAACAATCCATAGAAGAGGAGGAATTGTCATCAACATGAATTAATAATGTTTTTCGATGTTTATTTTAATTACAGTCTTACCTGCAAATGTCTGATCGTGCACTCGAATTCTTCTTGGCCATTCCACTCATCTTCGATTTTTACCAGGACCAAATAATTAGCTCTCAGATCATCTTCTTTCGAGAATACGAGTATACTGAACAATCAATACTTATTTTGTAATTAAAATAAACTTCTTTTTATTCTCCTGTCAAATTAGTCGTCCGTCTCTTGAGCCATGTTTTCCTTCTCCCTTACTACTATGTTACTACTAGATCACTCACAGCTAAGGAATATTTATAATTTTATAAAACAATTATTATTAACACAATAATCGAGCCTAGCTATCATTATTTTCATACCTAAATAATGTCTTAATATCATATTCTTGTTCATGCGCAATTATATATGGTGTTATTGTTCAAAGCTAAATTGTTTTTCTTATCGTTTTGTTCATCGATCTATTCTTCACGCCCTCCTGTCTCCTCTGCCTCCCCTTGTCGACTCATCATTCATACGTCACGACCAGCTCTCTGTTCTTCTTCACCACTCTCACAACCTCTTCTTAGGGCTTGATGCTGAGGGATGGACGTGTTCAAGACCATGACAAAACTACTGTATAATAGTATAGATCTAAAATTGAAATATAAAATATTAAAATAAATTTTTTACATGCTCTTTCTGTAATAATAATTGATGTATGGAGTTAGATAAAAAAAAAATAATATTTACCATGATTAACTTACTACCTCCAAAATTCCAATTTAATTTTTAATTATCAGTCCTCGTGTTCCCATTCTTTTTGCGAAAAAAAAAACTGGAATAAAACTGGTTAAAATAAAAACATTGTTACTAAGTTTACCAATGTTGGTACCTGGTGAAGTCCTTTTTTTGCGGAATAAAAGGTCCTAGCAAGCTTCACCTTGCTCTGGAGGCGTTGAATTAAAACTTGCTTGGTACCACTCACTGGCAAACCAAGAAAAGGCACAACAGTTTTAAGTTCGGGGTTAGTGAAGTGTTTTGCAAGAATTACAGCGTCCACAAAACAGTCTTCTAACTGTCGGATGTGTTTTTGCGACCATTTAAGTTTATTGGGAAGTTTCTCGCAATAAATCCAGAAGAGGCACAAAAAAAACGTTTCGCTTTGAGGGATTGCCGGGATATAATATATCCTGTAACCTCAAGTTAGGAGTCAACTTACTCTCAAGCTCCGCGAGCAAGTTTGGATTCGTCATATGACCCTCGTGTTTTAGGCTCGTCATGGTGCTCACTAATCCCTGAACAACCGTGGAAAGCTTGAACAAATCCTGCATTTGATCTTCTCTTATGATTTCGATTGTACTAATCTTATCCAGTAATGAGGATATTATTAAGTCTGGCCTCCCAAATTACATTTCGAGCGTATTTATAACCTCTTTGAATTTATCAGTTGATACCATTATGGCTTGGACATTTAAAAAAAAATTGGAGAGATAAGACAATAGAATAGACTATTTTGGAATTTAAAGGCCGTAACGTTTTCGGGTATAGGCTATTACCATCGGTAGCCCCCTTATGATGAATATGCATCACGGAATAATATTATGCCGACCCACACATTGACTTTCTGAGGGTTCTGAGTGTGAGTTTCCTGAAACCAATGCGGATTTTCATTTGACCAATAGCGGCAGTTATGGCGGTTTACTTCCCCGCCGAGGTAAAACGTGGCTTCATCAGAGAAACAAATATTGTAAAGAAAATCTTCATCTCCGTGGCATTTATCGAACATAAGTTAACTTATTATTTCGCAGAACTCCATACAGCATAAATTAGCATCATTAATAGTCTAGCTCTGTAATAGGCTACATTGCCATCTAGAGATAAACTAAATTAAACACTTTACATAAAAGTACTAAGGTTAACCTAATTAATATATGGGTAGCCAATAACGTTACTTTAACACGTACTATCCTACCATACAAATATGGGAAAAAAACTTTTAAAGTTACCTGATTGTCACTAGTCTTTACATAATCAACTGATCCTCCATTTGCCACCACCACATCAATTATTTTTTGCATGACAGCTTCATCGTCTGCTCCATCTCTCATACCATAATCACATTTAAAATGCTTGTTGTAAAAGTAATTCACCCATCCATAGCTGGGGCAGATACTTCTGTAAGCTATGGCTAGCTCACCATCAGCACTGCTCAACATTATATCAGTGTTGTGAGTAGCCCTAGAGGTTGAAGGGCTATGCTTATTTGCAAACAGTTCTAAAAATTTCCTTTTAATTTTTTCCCTGGTTTTAGAAATTTTAGACTGTCTGGTGATTTCAGGGTGTGGTTGTGGTGAAGATTAATTGTTATCAAACAGTCCAGCATCAAATTTTTTAAAGCAGTTTTATTTCTTTTTAATCTGTGTTGTGGTGGCATTTCATGAACATTCTTTTATGGGTTCCGAGACCAGTCGATGTTTATTTATAAATATATAGCCTATATCAATAATTTATCACCAGAGCCTATATAGCTTCATATTTTATCGTATGCATCAGTTTCGTTTTACGGTCTGTATAAGAGGGTAGGCGGTCTGTATTCCCAAGTGTTTGGAGTTTACCTTTCTGGTTGGATCACTCACTCACATATGTTCAAGCGGTTCAGAAATGCTTTTGTGGAATGTGCAGTGCAAATTCTGATATGAACGATCTGAGCATCCCAATTCTATATAAACTATCATAGCCGCGACCGTTTCCACGACTAATATAGCCGCGGACTCCTCGCACTCCACGGCCTCCTCGATTTGTTCCGCTGTAGCCGCGACCAGCCTGCACACGGCCGCGGTTATATCCGCTTCGTGATCGAC
>JAQGBM010000888.1:0-11969 GCA_034698405.1 Symphylella vulgaris | reverse complement strand
AATATTTTAAGATAGCCTACAGTTTTCCCAAGTACCTTACTGAATTTGGTGTGTGTGTGTGGATTTTTAAACCTACCCCAACAGTAGCGGGTGCTACGATGATTCCTAATGATTCCTAACTTGTTTACCAAAGAACAAAGAGGCTAAAATTATAAAAGAACGGTTTTGGAATAAATCGCTGGATTTTCTAATTCATCGAGCTAATTTACATGAGTTAGTTTTTCAAAACTGATCACAAAATGAATTGCATTTTTTAAAAAGATTTTAATATACAAAGCATTTGATATTTACTATTTTAAGGAAATTAATAAGTTTTAATATAAAGAATAATAATATTATGAATCAATTTAAGAATAGTTCTAGACGACCATATAGATTATCTGGTAGGAAAAATTTAGAATTTTTTTATAATGATTTTACTTGTAGAATAGTTATTTTAACCTAACTTATAATCGTTAGTTGTTGATGAAATTTAAATTATGTATGACGTAATTATTATTTGTGATTTTATCTGTTAGATTTGGACATTATTAAAGTATATATTTCCTGCATTGAAAATGTTGTTAAGTATTTCCTAACTTTATTTCTGTTTGTATTCTGTGTCGTAATTCTCTTAATTCATCCATAATAATCTGATTATAGGTATTTAGGTCCCGTCAATAGTCCCGTCCCATCTCAGTCACCCACCGTCTCATGTCTCCAACCTGCCTGATGCAGGAATTTTCCCTGACTTTCCAATTTTACCTGATCAAGTGGTAGATTTGGATGGTGAATGAGATGGGACGGTGCGTGAGACGTTACAAACGTACACAATCATCTGGTAGGGCAGAAGGAAAAATATTGCAAGTTTTAAAACGGTTGGCTACACAGTTATAATCGTCCAGAATTCTATTTGTTGTATAATTGCACAGTTAAAAACTTATCCATTATCCCAACACACAACCGAAGTGGCTGCAGAAAGCGTTCCAGAAGGTTTTTGTCATACTGATTTAGCAAGTTTTGCGTTATTCCTTGGTTCCAGGTTCCGAACTGGTCTGGGCTCATCAGCAAATGGAAGGAACGACAGCAGCAGGCTCCCTAAATATTAATATCTGGACCTATTTCGAACAGGTCGGGTCTCAGGAGGGTAGAAGCAAGTGTTTGGTTTGCGACAAGGTTATAGCGCGGGGACTCCACACCAACAAGAAGCACTTTACCAACTCGAACCTGATTGGACACCTAAAAAGAATTCATCCAGAATACTACGCTCAGATGAGGCCTGCTGATACCCAATCTTCTCCAAACATATCGTACAACTGGCAATGATAGTTTTTTTTAATGGAGGTGCAACATATCGAACTCTTTTTAGAAATTAATCCATAAAACGAGTTTTGTGAGGAATTTGCTTTTTGAATGTTTTGATCTCAGAGGACAGAATGAAAACACATAATCGAAGTTTTATTAGTCATTTAGTATAGGCTAGTTGAATTGAAAATTGAAATAATTATTGAAAGAGACTGGAAATTTCAACAACATAATGTTTTAAATTTTTTATAAAACTTTTCTAACTTAAAATAACAGAGAATCTAAAGTGATCATGCCAAAGGATATAATTATAACTTAAGATATAAAATTATACCAAAGATTAGATATAACAGTTAGGATAATAACGTTAATTTTTCGTAGCTTAGTTGAAATGATGATGATTACTGATTAGGCCTACGCCTACCTCTCGTATTTTAAAACGTAACTTAATTATTACATTCGTAAATAAATGTTTTGAACTATTTTTTATGAATCTTTAAAAGTATATAAATATACCTTAAATCAGGATTCAGGAATCTAAAATATCTTTTGGTTTTATGCTAGAATTTGTTATTGTTACACTTTATTATTCGTATTAATTACTGTGTATTGTGTGAATTATTTTAGTATTGTATACTAGATAGTAACTTTACGTAGTAACTTTACGTGCCACTGCATCGCTAGCTTGAATTGTCTATTTATATTTTACAATAGAATCGTGTAATGTGATATTTTATTCTGAATAAAATGAGAGAACTAAGTAAATCTAATAAAAGTTCTAGTAGTCAAAGGGTGTTAACTTAGTACGATTTTTTTTCTAAACAGTTAACTGAATAATCATTGTATCGTGAACTCTTGATTAAAAAATCCCCAATGTTCCAGGGGGCTTTCCCAGATGTTGGTAGGAATGTTAGGATGAGAAAGTATTACTTGCATGAGTGACTAGAGTAAGAATTACTATCAAGTTGAATTTGGAACACTTGACGATTCAGAATTACTATAAACACTTCGGTTGATCGAACATGATTAGAACTGTAGTGATCATAAGAATAGTGAAAAGGACAGCCATAACAACCGCTGGTGTTCTAAAGCCTAAATATAAAATAGAGGGTATAACAATGATTTTATTGATAAAGTGTACCAGTACGGATTATACCTTGACAAAAACTTGTGCGTTAATATTATTAAACAGTATTTTCTATTCTTTACTTTTGTTGAAAACGTTACGTCACTGTTTGCATGAAGTTCTATTTCTCCATCTCTTGGTGTCTTTTAAAATATTATTCAGCTTTTGGATATAGCGTGGTCTACTTTGATAATTTTTCAGATTATCCTCCATTCGGTACCGCCAGGGTCAACAGATACCATCATCAGGCGGTAATGATGGCTGCAGCAATGACAACTCCGAGAAGTCTCAAAATCTGGACCTATTTCCAAGAGGTGCCGCCCACGGAATGTCGTTCCACGTGTCTACTGTGCGATCGCGTCATCGCCAGGGGGATGAACATGAACCAGAGGACTTACAGCGCTTCGAATCTAGTTCGTCACCTCAAAATCAAGCACCCCTTGGAGCACGCTCAATTTCAGGCCGATACGATATTTTATACCAAAAGTTAGAAGAATTTTAGGAAATGAATGGGGAAAAAATTCGTTGAAGATTAACTTTTAAGTTTTAAACTTCTAAAAATTTTTGCCATCTGCAACAGGGGTTGCCGTAGTTCCTTCTTGCACCTAATGCACTGAAGTCTAGATTTGGTTATACAATAGACACTTCATAGAGTCGGGGAAATAATCCCCTTGACCAGACATTACGGACTTCTACTTACAAAGTTAAAATCATAGCTTTAGTATATCATAATTAACTAATATTAATACAGTAGACTCGTAGAGTATAATTTATTATTAACTTATTCGCATAATGATATTTCTTATCGTTTTATAAGGTAGTTCTATCTATCAGGTCATGACTAGTCTTTAATTTTCTAATTTAGGGTAGACATAACTTAGTACGTAGATTTATACAATTTTGGCTAAAATAATAATTAAATCCGTGTACCGTATTATTGACTTTCCAATTTTGTAAACGTAGGCTATACCGTATTCGTAAGTTATTTATAAAGTAGTGAATCTGGTAGCATTTCGATGTTTGTATTGTATACCGTATATAATTAGGCTCTAACTTATTTAATTTATGTAATAATAAATCGTGTAATCGTAATAAAAACATTTTCGTAATAAAGGATCATGCTGCATATTTCTTGTTTTCCTTGTATTAATCGGATAAAGTTAGGTTAGACAATGGGCCCGATTCAGAAACGTGCTAAGCGAAAAATGTGAAAAAATACGACACTATAATAATGCATTTTCATACACACACTCACCAGGCCAGGAAAGAGTATTACTATTGCTTTCTCTCTATTTTCGCTTAGCGCGTTTGTGAATCTACCCCAATGGGAGATAATCACGCCCACTTCTAAGCTAAAACTAAAAGAAATACCTAATGCTATCCCATTGTCCTTTGCTTTCAAGTTAGTGTAAGGAAAAGCATAGGAATCTTTAATTACCTAAGATAGGCTATTAACTAGGTGTATATAGAGGAGTATGCAGAGGATGGTGGAGCGGCCGAGACAGAGAGTATTCTGCTAGGCGTTGGCGCCGTAGGACCCGGGTTCTATTCCCAGTACATCCCATGCAGGTCAACACAAGGGGACCGGAGTGGATGTTTCTATCTGGTACTTATGATGTCGTTGGGCTTAAAAATACTCTAGCTGCTATTTTGGGGATTTCCTATGTTTAGGTGTATATAGTTAGAAATTCACAGAGCTTTAATTAAAAAGACTTTTTATAACTCGGCGAGGATAGTAAGGTTTAAGATGCATGCAGCTTAGCTTACGCTGGAACTGTGGTCTCGCATGCACCCACAGTGTTCGTAGCCTATTATTTTAGGGTCATACAAGTGCTGGCTTTAAATAAAGCAGCAAAATTCAAACTTGTGATTGAACATTATTATGGAAAGAATGCGTAGAAATAACGGGACATGGAAAGGAGAAGGCAATTTTACCTTGTAGATTCACTTTTCTGTATTATATCTTTGTATTAAGTGACTGTGCATGATGGAAACGTTATCTAGAACAGCTTAAATACAATGGATGCCATTTTTGGAAATATTTTCAGACATTGGGATAATATGCCTCGAGGACGAAGATATGACGAGATCCACTACAACCAGTCCAAGGCGTTCGACCTGGAGCTCCTTACCCAGCCGCATATACCAGTATTACGAGGAGGCACCAATGGACGCCCACAAAGTGGTGTGTAGGATATGCGGAAAGCATATAGCCAGGGGAAAACAGAAGAATTCCAACACGTACTGCACC
This sequence comes from Symphylella vulgaris, assembly GCA_034698405.1. NCBI lineage: Eukaryota > Metazoa > Arthropoda > Symphyla > Scolopendrellidae > Symphylella > Symphylella vulgaris. The sequence goes on along the minus strand of JAQGBM010000888.1, from coordinate 7,308 downwards.
TCCAACCTGCTGGTACACCTCAGAGGCAGACATCCCGAACACTACCACGAGTACAAGGCGATTAAGATTTAATATTAACTTAATCCAGCAACGTGTGAATTTCCGAACACTATACTTGTTTGAATAATTTTTTTTGGATGAACAGAAATCTCCCTCAGACTTTAATTTGTCTGGAAGTTTGTGCAAAAGTAATAGAAATTGAATTTTTAGAGACTTTAAGAGAATAATGGATTTTTTTTTAAAGTTATACCGTAGTTTTGAAGAGAAGTTTTATTGTCTTGAAAAGTATTTCGATATACTATTTCGTTCTGTGGTCAGTTTTCTAATAAAATTTAAATTCTTTTTAATATCATATGAGCGAGCGTATTCATTACCTACAGACCTATAGGCTACACTAGAACTTCGATATCAGGATAACGAAATCCGTATAAGGAAATCTGCTTGAAATCCTCGTGTAGTCGCGCGTCTACACGAGGATTTCGATCAGATTTCGTTTTCTGGATATCGTTATCCTGATATTGAAGTTCTAGTGTAGACTAGGTCGACTCACGAGGATTTCGACGAGCGGATTTCGTTATCCTGATATCGAAAGCCTATAGTGTAGCCTAGATATTACTCGTTAGTTCTTTATGTTCTACAATGATTCTACTAGTTCTCGAGTTGTATGTACTATGTACGTTTGTAACTTATACGGTATACTTCGTAGGACTGTAGGTATAGGGAAATAAGCGTATCGGTATTTCTGAAGTTTCAGTTTTAAAGTGTATCTTTCAGAATGTACTCATCTGCCCCACATAGACTTAAAATTATTGAAATGATGCCACTCTTCCGCATAATTTGTAACTCAGAGCCAGATGAACTCGTGAAAAGCCTACCCCGCTTTGGGAAAAACCATAAACCTCAGTAAGAGGTTGTGGGAAAAAGGCTAAAAAGTAAAAAAAAAGCCAGAGGTCCGTTGATTTATCTTGTTCAAACATTAAAATGTGACTTATTTAGCTTTCGCCTACAGTATTTTAAAACAGTTGATTTAATTTATTTGAGTTTATGTATTCGTACTTGCTTGGTAACCCCTCTTAGGCCAGGAAATGAGTATAACAACAAGTGTACTTTTTGTGATTAACTATTGGTATTTCTTTTTTGTGATTGTGTTTGTTGATTGTTGTCATTTCTTTTAGTGGTTATTGGTATTTCTTTTTGGTGATTTCTTGCCTTATTGCATCATTCCAGGCTACCAATTATTAAAAAGACCGGAACCGGAAGTCATATACATTACTGACGACGCCAGAGTCAGGAGCGGCATCTATCAGTATTTCATGGAAGCTCCGATGAACGTTTGCAAGGTGACGTGAAAACTTTGCGGAAAAGAGGTGGCCAGGGGAAAACAGAGACAGTCCAACAGTTACAGCAATTCTAATCTGTTCAAGCACCTCCAAAATAACCATTTGGATTATTACAACGAACTCAAAGCCGAACAGTGGCGGCGCTAGGATTTTTTTTTCCAGGGTATAATGTACCTGTAGCCTAGTGCACAGATAATATTGAGGTGTGCGCAGGAAGGATTCCTCCCTCCACCCCCACCAACACAAAAGAAAAAAAAATACTATAGGCTATAAAATATTGTTAAAATTGATTACTATAGGAAGTTGCATAGCCGCAAACAAACATAATATAATGCACACTCAAAATTAGTGTTTCCAGTCTCCCTCCCCCAACCTGAGTTCGAAAATCGCTATATCACATAAAAACTTTACCATTTCTGTTTTCCTTATTATCGAGAGTGATAATGTCACCGGAATCATTATTAAATAATTCAAGATGGCGACCAAAAATTGGAGACATAAACTGAAATTGGAAATAGTTGTTACCTTCTTTATGTGCTTTTTTATATTCTACTTTAAATTCAGTCTATTTTAAATATTTGTGTACTTAGATGCTGTTAGATATATGTGTGGTGCTAACTACGGTATAACGAATAAAGTTTAGAATGAATTCATTCTCGTACATTTTGTTAGGTTTATATACTCATTTATGAAATATGCAATATATTATATGAAATCGCAGTTACTTTACAAAAATAACTGAGCTTTCCTACGGTAAAAATAATATTTCATTCTTTGGTTCTGCTATACACGATATTTTTTGACACGTGTTTCGCACTTTTTTCGCCAGAATAGGCCATTTCATATGTGAAGAAAAACTCTTTAAATAATTATATCTTTGTAACCCTTGAACGGATACGGACGTATTAACTTAAATTATGATCTATTTGAATAATTTCTATGTATCACATGTTCATATTCGTTCAAGGTTACAAAGATAGGCCTATAATTATTTTAATATCTCGTGAGAAATGTCGTGTATACGAGCGGTGTCGCACAGAAAATGGCCCTGCAGTAAAGTTTAAAAAAATCTATGTATCAATGTGTATCAATACGGTACTTACTTATAACGGGTGATAGAATAAAAAAGACAGAAAGTTTGAAAATCAGGAACGGGTTAATATTTTTAAATCAAATAAAAAGTTTTTTGAAGTTTGATCATTGGACATTCATGGGTTGAAAAGCAACAATGACCCCTCACCTTCCTGTCGAACAGTATCCAGCCTAGTATACACACCCCTAACAACACACTGCACAGCACTTTATATCGGATTTTTTCAAACAAAATTTGATATGGTTCTTCAAAATGATCGTATGAACACTGATCTGACTCTTCTGACATGGCTTAACAAACTTCTTACATGCGAATATTTTTAGAAATGCGAAAAAGACAAATATGAATAAATATCGAAATTGAGAAAATGAAAATTGTGGATTTCGCGGCACATTCGACCCCCGTGTTTGAGTTGAGCAGATTTCTGGGCACTACAGTCGAGAAGATCGATTTTCTTCATGGATTCTTGTTTGTGGGCTTCTCTTGAATTGTTTAAACAATATAAGGTTGATTGCAATTTGGGTTGCTTTTATTTAAAAAAAAATTTCGGGACAGCATTTTATCAATAGATCCTATGACTGTGCAGGCTATCAAACAGACATACTGGCTTATATTTCGTGTACTCGAGAAATTTAGAACATATCTTAATAAAATTTGGTTACAAAGTGCAAAAAAGGTCCCTATTTGAGCCAGGAATTTTAATACGGTCACAGTGTGAATAATTCAGTAACCATCCTTTATCAAACTTTCTGTCTTTTTTATTCTATCACCCGTTACAATAAAAAATATGAAAGACGTTGAGAAATTGATCTTTGTAATTTTCTCAGAACAACACTGATCTACAAGACTTTGTAGGGTTCATTATACACATAATCTATCGTAAGTTACGTAGGCTAAGTTATACACATAGAAGAGAATACCTATTCCGTACTTTTTGTTATTTGTAATATTACCAAAGTTACAGAGTAGGCTATAGTAGTTTTGATTTTGTTTTAAGGTTTTGTCTTGTTGATTTGATTTTGGACATGCGTATTATTTTCATTATTCCAGACGATCCCCAGACGGAACCGGAAGTTATTTACCTGGACGACAGCAAACTCAGGAGCAAGATATATCAGTATTTTATGGAAACTCCGACACACGTTCGCGAAGCGGAATGCAAAATATGCGGAAAGAAGGTTGCAAGATCAAAATTTAAAAATTCGGACAAGTACATCATAAGTTCCAATCTGGTCAAGCACCTTCGAGTTAAGCATTTGGAACACTACAATGAATTTAAGGCTACCAATTATTCGTAGTAACCTAATCATCATTTTCGAATAACTTACGTCATGTTGAATAATCAAATAGGAACTAAATAAAACTGCCATTAGAGCAATAATAAAATAGTGATAACATTCTAACTTGGGACTTTTGTTTTTATGCAGTGAAGTTTTTAAAATCTACGAACTCGTACACAATCTTAGAAAATACGATATAATTAGTACTTTTAGTTTAGTTTTACGGTTTTCTTTTGTTAAACTGTATTTTCCAACGTATCATTATTTCCATTATTACAGATGATTTTTTGGTAAGAAGTGTCTCGGAACCGGAAGTTATTTACCTAGACGATTCCAAACTCAAGAGCCCGATCTATCAGTATTATATGGAAACACCGATTAACGTTCGCGAGGTGGAATGCAAATTATGTGGAAGGCTGATAGCCAGATCAAAAGAACGTAAATACCCGGACAAATACAATAATGGACATCTGGTCCAGCACCTTCGAAAAAAGCATTTGGAACACTACAAAGAATTCAAGGCTGCCACGTCGCAGTAATTATATAACCTAATTACTTTGGAATATGTTGTTTATTTAGAACTGAACAAAGAGACTGCCAATTGTAATTTGATCAAAGTTTAGATCTTTTGATTTTGTTTTTAATGCGCAGTGAAGTAAAAAAAAATCTACGAAGTATTTTTACCCGCCGTTCATCAATAATCGTACGAATAGGCTACTTTATTGTGTAAAATCTTTCTTTTCACCCCAAGTTTAGACTTATTTTTTAAAAGATGGGAATAACTTAATTTTCCATAAAATTATAAATTTAAAAAATGTTTCAAAAATGTAAATTTGAAAATTTTGCCGCAAATTGTAAATTTGAACATATTTGTCGTAAATTATCCCGGATACTTTTTCGTAAACAATTATTTTCTCGAGTATAGTGAGGAAAAATACATCAGAAAATTTTTTCTGACTCACGAGTCACGACACTACATTTTAAAAAATCGTGCTAATTTTATTCAGTCGGCTACAATAGGGTTAAATTCTGCTTTACAGATATTTTGAAATTGATTTAGTAATGTTCTCAGAATACTGATATTCTGCCTATAATCTATACGAACACAATCATAGAAAGGAATAAACCGTATACTTTTTGTTAAATGTAATATTAGTTAGTACTTTTAGTTTAGTTTTACGGATTTCTTTTGTTGTTATTTTCCAACATATCATTATTTCCATTATTGCAGACGATTCTCTGTCAAGAAGTACCTCGAAACCTGAAGTTATTTACCTGGACGACAGCAAACACAGGAGCAAGGTGTATCAGTACTTCATGGAAACTCCGATTAACGTTCGCGAGGTGGAATGCAAATTATGTGGAAAACTTGTAGCCAGAGCCAAAGAAACTAAATGCCGTGACAGTTACAACAATTCTAATCTGACCAGACACCTTAAAATGCCATCTAAAACAGTATAAAGAATTCAAGGGAGAGAATTGATTACTACGCCACATAAACGCATATTATGTAGTTTTGGAATGTTTGATTAAAACTTAAGATGAAAATTCACGAAGCCATAAGATTCATTAAAGGAATAATAACTTACTGTGACAACATTTATGAAACACTTGATATTTTTTGTATTCAGTGGATATAAATCTCCTTTTACCATCGTTCAGCAATAATTTACAGTTAGGCCTACTTATTTTACGAAATTATTAGTAAAAATAGAATAATATTAAAAAAATAGGGGGGATAAGACATTTTTAATTTCTAAGATCCCAGATCCTGGTTATCGTCTAGGATCTCTTAATTCTTTTTCTACTTGATCTAAACCTACATTGTACCACATAAAAAGATATAGTTTGTACTTATAAGTTAATTTTGTTTTTAGGATAACGTTTTGTTAATGTATTTTCCAACATATCATTATTTTAATTATTCCAGACGAGTACCCCCCATCAAGAAGCACCTCGGAATCGGAAGTTATTTACCTGGACGACAGCAAACTCAGGAGCAAGGTGTATCAGTACTTCATGGAAACCCCGATTAACGTTCGCCAGGTGGAGTGCAAAATATGTGGAAGGCTGATAGCCAGAGCAAAATATTATAAATACCCGGACAAATACAGCAATGGTAATCTGATCGGACACCTTAAAAGTCGCCATTTGGAACAGTATTTAGAATTCAAGGGAGAGAATTATTGATTACAACGCCACATAAACGTATATGTGTTATTTTGGAATGTTTGATTAGAACTGAAGATGAAAATGCGTAATTAAAGCCAAAAGACTCTTGGAATAATACTGTGATAAAGTTTTTTATTGGATATTTTTTTTGTTCAGTGGATATAATTAATCGTTTATCAATAATTTACGGTTATTTAGAAATTAGTAACAATTTTTATACGTTCATTTTCCCTGCTACCGGTACTTCATTAAGTTAGTAAAGTTAAGTGTTAAAATATAAATATTAGAAAAAAATGAAAGGGGAAGACAGTTTAATAATTATTTTTGTGATATCCCATATCCTTATTATCTGTCTGGGGTATCTTAATTTTTTTTCTACTTAATCTATACCTATATTGTACCACATAAAAATATTATAGTTTGTACTTATTTCAAAGTTCATTTTGTTTTTACGGTAACGTTTTGTTGGTTTGCTTTTCGACATACTATTATTTTCATCATTTCCAGATCATCCCCCATCAAGAAGTACCTCGGAACCTGAAGTTATTTACCTGGACGACAGCAAGCTCACGAGCCGAGTCTATCAGTATTTCATGGAAACCCCGATAACCGTTCGCGAGGTGGAGTGTAAATTATGTGGAAAACTTGTAGCCAGAGGAAAAGAAAGTAGATTCACGGACAGATACAGCAATTCTAATCTGATCCGGCACCTTCGAAGGAACCATTTGGAACAGTACAAGGAATTCAAGGGCGAGAATTGATATAACACCGTTATATCAATTAGTTTATGTGGTGGTCCACCACATAAACTAATATCTTATTTTGGAAATGTTTGATCGGTAGAATTGAAGATGAAAATAATGCATAGGCCTATAAAGCAAAAGATTAATGGAATAATACTGTGATAGTTTATAAAAGACAAGATATTTTTTTTTTATTCAGTGAAGAACTGAAGATAAATCAACTTTATACGTTCTAAATATTGTCAAAAATTTGTACTTTATACCATCGTTCAGCAATAATTTACAGTTATGCCTACTGTTTATTAATTTTTATTCTTTTAACAACAATTTTTTGGTATTTATTCGTGTTAAGTGCCAAAGAAATTAATTTACTGTAGTTATTTTGTGAAATCCATAATTCTACACATATAGAAAGATTACACATACCGTAGCCTAATTCGTACTGCAGATTTTTTTTTTTATTTACTTGAAGGATTTTTTTTTAAATGTGCATTAATATTTTCTTCATTAATTTTTAAACCTGACTACTATTATTGTATAAAAATGTCAATTTTTACTTGATCGTAATAGATTTTACTTTACAAAGTTCCTTTAGTTTTTACGGTAAAGTTTTACTGATTTGATTTTCGACGTTCTATTATTTTCATCATTTCCAGATCGTCCCCAATCAAGAAGTACCT
>JAQGBM010000887.1:0-11969 GCA_034698405.1 Symphylella vulgaris | reverse complement strand
TATAACAATACGAATAATATTCGAAAGGCTGTATTCTTAAAAAGGAATAAAAAGCAGGTCAGTGGTATTAAGCAATCCTAGAAAGTCGTTTTAGATTTATTAAGGGTATGTTAATGCAAATCTTGAGAGAGGGAGTTTGAGGAGTTTCAGGAGTTTCCGGCTACCTCAGAGCCAGCGAGTACGCCTACCTATGACTGGCAAGGAAGGACCTTATAAGAAAGAGCTACGCTTGCCCTAGAGAACGTGTACGGCGAGGAGGACCGTAACATTTGGTGGATGCTTTGCCGGGTAGTATTTTAAGAACTTTTATCATCAAATAAAAGTTTTTCTTTTCTTTCCTATCTTTCTCAAGTAAAGAACTAGTGACGTCATCAACTAGTGACGTCATCAACAGTGACGTCACCAAAGAAGAATTTCAAATAGTAATGACGTCATCGACTAATGATCTCATCGACCAATGATCTCATCGACTAATGATCTCATCGACCAATGATCTCATCGACTAATGATCTCATCAACTAGTGACGTCATCAAAAGATTACGCCACTAAATAAAGATACGTTACAGACAAGAGAAAACAGGTTTTATTTAATTAATTAGTTAATTAGATAATAACGAAAGTAACGTACAGGAAATATTAACAACAAAAAGGATGAGAATTTTATTTTATAGAACATTAGTTAAAAGAACAGCCATCTTGCAGTGGTGGTAAATTGCATGGACGAGCAGCAGGAAGATACAGAAGAACTTGATTTGGAAGCTGCGGAAGAAGAAAGTCGGAGATTAGAAGAAGAAAATAAACAAAACGAGGCTGCAGCTGCTGTAGAGAACCTTCCGGATCCTATAGCGCATAGTACTCCAATTCCTGGAAAACCTGGAAAGAAAGGAAAACCTGGAAAGAAAGACAAATCTAAAGATAAGAAGGTACCAGAATTACCTGAGAAACCTGAATTACCTGAAAGACCAAAAACACCTGAACAACCTGAGGAACCGATTATGGCAACTAAAGCTCTAAAACCCAGAATATTCTCTGGACAGAGAGGTCCTGAAGTAGACAGTTGGGTGCTAAACTTTGAGAACGTTAGCCAATATAATAAATGGGACGATGATAGTAAAGTGATCATCTTTCCACAATATTTAGAAGGCGAAGGTCTTTTGTGGTATAACGCACAACACGAAATGAGAGAGAAAAAGAGCCCATGGAAGGAATGGAGCCAGGCGTTAAAGGACAATTTCTCGGGAAGCATAGAGGACAAATTTAAGGCACTATCGGAACGGAAGCTAAAGCCCGACGAGACGGTGGACCTTTATTTTTATGAGGTCATCAACTTATGCAATGCTGAGGACCCAAAGATGGAAGAGGTTAAGAAGGTATACCATCTTATGCATGGGTTGCCTGAGGATTTAAGAGGAAGATTGGACCTTTCAAACCCTAAAACAACCCAGGCGTTTAAGGAACTTTTGAGAAAAGTACACAAGCCAGGGGAAGCGGAAACTAAAACAACCGACGAATCTTCCAGAGGTAGAGTTCGGTTCACCGAGCCACATGTCATAAAGCCAACATATTCGGCAAGACCGTGGACACAGTCACCCGCAAGACGAGCAAGCTTTGGAGACGCAGACCGACGGTACGAGACGAATAATTATGACCAAAGATATGGCCAGAGACAGAGGTCATCAAGCTCCTCAGGATATGATTCTAGACAGAATCGTACCAGGTATGAACCAAGACCATCTAATTACCAAGGGTACGGTCAAAGACAAGGGAATACTAGGTTTGAACCTAGGCCATCGAATTTTCAGAATTCCAATTCTGGACAGAATCGTAATGGCTATGGACAGAGGCCTAACATGCCAAATTTCAACCAGAGACAAAGGACTCAAGATGGAAGACCACTATGCCACTTTTGTAAACGTCCCGGACACCTGATCCGAAATTGCGAACGTTACAGGATGCAGGGAAATGGGAGAATCCCCACTTTTCGAAACTAATGGAAATAGTAGATAGTCGAGGTGGGGAAGTAAAAGTTTTAATTCATATTGGAAAAATGCCTGTGAAAGCTATAGTTGACACAGGTAGCAAAATTAATATAATTAGTAAGAAGATAATGACGAAAATTAATTTCGAATATTTAAACAAAAATTTACCCTCCATTAGGACAGTACAGGGAAACCTTTTTCAACCATTAGCTGGAGTCCGGTTGGACATAAGAATAAATGGAAGAAGTCTCAGAGTTTCTGCCTATGTCATCGAGACAGAGCAATTCAGTGTACTTCTTGGATTGCCAACCTGTAAAGAAGCCGAGCTTAGCATACATCTACGCAAGCCGGAACGAAAAAGCATAGATCGAGAAAAACCAGTTAGAATTTCTTATAACCAAAATATTCCGGCATGTTGTTGCGCTTGGGTGGACATTACTTCGCCTGTGCCATATGGTGAATATGTTCTCACTAAGAAGCCCGATTTTGAACTTAGATCGGGATTGTTATTGGCGGACAGCCTTAACAAAATGCAACGAACATACAGCCGAGTACAGGTTTTGAACTGCTCGAGTATGCCAGTAAGGTTATATAAGGATACGGTAATAGCAACTGCCGAACCTATTCAGAACTGTAACTTTACTGAAATTTATCCTTTCCCGGTTGGCAAAGGCAAGAACGAAAGATTGTCAGAAATTTCCCACAAAATTTCCCCGAATTTGGACCAAAATCAAATCATTCAGTTAGAAAATTTTCTAAGAAGAAATAGAGACTGTTTTGCAGCCTCCATGGCGGAAATGACGACCACTAATGTAGTTAGGTGTAGACTGGATACGGGGGACAGTCGCCCTATCAAAAGGTTGCCATACCGCAGTTCTTTCGTGGAGAGAAAAGAAATAGGAAGACAAGTACAAGAAATGTTAGAAAACCAGCACATAAGACCGAGTAGCTCACCTTGGAGCCAACCAGTCGTTTTAGTCAAGAAGGCTGATGGATCTTATCGTTTTTGTATTGACTACCGTCACTTGAACAAGGTATTACGTCAAGACAACTTTCCGCTACCTAGAATTGACGACCTACTTGGAGCAATGGCCACCGCAAAGTATTTTTCCACTTTGGACTTAAAATCTGGATATTTTGCCGTTGAGGTTGAGGAAGAACATAAAGAAAAGACAGCTTTCGTCACTCCTGACGGAGAGTACGAATGGAACGTGATGCCGTTTGGATTAAGTTCAGCTCCCGCGGTATTTCAACGACTCATCAATAAAATCTTTGCATCTCATCTGTTTAAAGACTGCTTAGCATATTTGGATGACGTCATCGTCTTTTCCACTACCTTCTCAGAACACCTGGAGAAGCTAGAGACCGTTTTTAATATCATTAGAAACGCCAATCTAAAACTCAACCCTGAGAAATGTCATTTTGCGGACGAACAAGTAAAATACCTTGGATTTATTTTAAGTGCAGACGGAATAGCGCCCGATAATAGCAAAGTGATAGCCGTTCAGGACTATCCGAGGCCAACGACAGTCAAAGAAGTTAGATCCTTCGTGGGTCTTGCGTCATTTTATCGTCGCTTTATCGAGCACTTTTCGCAGATTGCACAACCTCTGACTCTACTCACCAAAAAGGAACAAAAATTTATTTGGACGGACGAACAGGAGGAGGCGTTCAAGGAATTAAAGAAAAGACTTACAGAGGCACCAGTTTTGACACATCCTAGTCCAGACTGCAAAGTTGAACTTAGGACTGATGCTTCGTTACTCGGATTAGGCGCAGTCTTACTTCAGGAGGAGTTCGACGGGCAAAAACGCGTAATAGGTTACGCGAGCCGTAGACTATCGCCTGCAGAGAAAAATTATACTATTTCGGAGTTGGAAGCCCTAGCGGTAATTTTTGGAGTCAGCAAGTTTCGACCATATGTCTATGGACGTAGGTTTAAAGTAATCACAGATCACTCAGCACTTTCCTACTTAACCCAGACTAAGAATTTAAATGGACGACTTGCAAGATGGTCCCTACAGCTCGCGGAATATGACATGGAGATAGTTTACAAGTCAGGCGCGACTATGCGTGACGCTGACGCACTCTCGCGCGCGCCAGTAGAAGACCCTCCAGAAATTTCTCAGGTGTGGTATAACCAGACCATAGAGGAGGAAGTAGACATCATAAAGGCGCAGAAAGAAGACCCTAGACTATCCGAGATTAGGAGACAAATTACTGAAAATCCCGGCCAGAAATCAAGATTCCGAATGGATGAAGATACGTTGTATTTTGTGGACACAACGGGGAAGACCGAAAAATTATTGTTAGCGGTACCCCAGGCCTTACGAAGATACGTTTTATTCCGGAATCATGACGATCCCCTAGCAGGACACCTAGGGTACTCAAAAACATACTATCGAATTAAACGAAAGTATCATTGGCCAAAGCTAAAACGTTCCGTGTTGCGTTACACGAGATCTTGCTTGGAATGTCAGATGCGAAAGCGTCCAGGATCTATCAGAGATGGATTTTTACAGCCGCTTCCGGCAGCTACTCGACCCTGGGAACGTGTTTCAATGGATCATCTTGGCCCACTACCGTTAACTAAAGGGAAAAATCGTCACATCTTGACCTTTATCGATCATCATACTAGGTGGTTAGAAATCTGTGCTGTACCTAGCACTAGCTCTGAACACGTCATTAAATTTATGGAGGAGCGAATTTTCCTGAGATATGGAATACCTAGTAGTCTTCTGACTGATAGAGGAACGGCTTTTCTATCTAGACTGTTCGAGGACATGCTGAAGCAGAAAGGAATACATCATCTTAAGACATCTTCATACCATCCCGCTACCAACGGATTGGTGGAGAGACAGAATCGGACAATAGTCGAAATCCTGTCTCAACATGTCGATTCCAATCAACGGAATTGGGACACTCAGCTACCATACGTGCAGTACGCCATAAATACCTCGAGGCAAGAGACTACAGGTCAGAGTGCTTTTTATCTAATGCACGGGTACCATCCGACAGAACCCACTGACAACCGGTTCCACGTTAAGGAGTCAAGTCAAGATTTGGGACGACTGGAACAAGCAAGGCAAGAAGCTGTTGAGAAAACGATCTCACAACAACAGAAATCCAAGAAACGTTTTGATCAGGGACGAAAGGATAGAGGATTCCGAGAAAAGGAACGGGTACTCGTCTATACTCCCGTTCGGAAGATAGGAAAAAGTCCGAAACTCACGTTTCAGTTTCATGGACCATACGAAGTCGTACGGCAATTAGGACCCAACACTTATGAGATAAAAATGAATAGAGGAAAACTTACCGTCGTAAATAAGGAGAGAATTCGAAAGTTCTACCCCAGAGACAATTCTGAGGATGATGACACTACACCCAACGAAAATTTGGGACAAGAAGTCGTTCAAGAAGTTGTTGAGGAGGTAGTACACGACGACAGAGATCCTGAAAACAATCAAGATGTTCATAATTCTCATAAAACACATACCTCGGACGACACCGATCATTATACAACTATACCAGAAACGGAGGCTTTTATTCCAGACGAAGAAGAGTACTTTTCTTGCGAAGAACCAGAAGATCCTGTAGAACAGGAGGATAAGGAGAAACAAGAGAATGTCAAAGAACAAGAACAGGAAGAACGTTTGGAATCTGGAAGAAAGAAAGGCCGAATTAAGAAACCCGAAGCTAAAGAAAGCGATACTACCTATCGTACACGATCGGGAAGAATCGTGAAGAACCCTAAAAGATTTTTGCATTAATAACCCTAATCGCTAGTAGAATAAATAGAAAAACGAACTTTTGTATATTAAATTTAGAACGCATACCTAGACCGCTCCCTATTCTGTTTTAAAGCTTTATAAAAATGGAGAATTGGTCTGCACGACTGCTGCTGTTGAGTTTAATCATTTGGACGGTGAACGGAGAAAGTTTTGGACCAACATTGGAGCCCGACAAGAACGTGACGGCCAAATACGTAGGAGAGACCCATGTAATGACTTGCATCTCCGATTATAGTGCACCAAGATGGAGAAAGACGGACGGAACGCTGGTAGACATTGAATCTGCTCATCCCATTCTACAACAAGTTAACTCCAATCTGACGTGGACGGCGACGCTGATCTTCGAAAGCTTAACCCGAGAGGATGACGGGGAGTATAGCTGCGAAGAAGTACGACCTCAGAGTCAAGAGCTACCTAGACGTCTGATGAAATCATCGATCTGGATTTTGGTTTACGAGAAGATACGTTTTACCAACCGTCGAGTGGTCAACGGGAACCTAGGCGAGGATTACGAGTTGAGATGCAATGCCACCTCGCATCCGACTCCGATTCTCTCATGGTTTTTACCTCGACTGAAGGCGATTGCGGAAAATCCTAGGTACCGAGTATCAAGAACAGGAGAGACCTTGAAGATTCATAATTTGACGGACAGCGATGAAGGCATCTTCACCTGTTTAGCAAGGGTATCATCACCTTACGTCGGAACCTTCGAACTTGACAAAGTTTACCTGCAGATTTTTAAGCCGCCCGTTTGGATATCCTTACCAGCGCCCCGACATCGTGTACCACGAGGACAGAAGTTACACCTAACCTGCGTAGCCAATGCCACCCCGGAAGCCGAATTCCGATGGACCCGAAATGGACGTTACGGACTGCCGTTAGGAGTTTTACGGAGACAGCCGAACCAAGAGACGTTGACGATCTTAATGACGGACTATCGGAAGACGGGAATATATGGGTGTCACGCAAAGAATCCGTTAGGACGTATCGAGGGAACTTTCCGTGTGGAGATGAAGCACCAGACCATACAATCGAACCAGATACCTGTCGCTAATTCGGACAGTCGTCTGCTACCTAGTGCGATCACCTTTCTAATAATACTGGCGTTGACGCTGAAGAACAAGACGAGCCTTATAGTGGGTTTGGTAGTCTATTTCATCCAACCGACGCAAGCCATTGTAGGGTTTCATTGCACCAACCCAGCGATCAATGTAACGACCATCTCTCTGACGGAAGTTGCAGAATGCCCTGAGATACGACCAGCCATTGAGACGCGGCAAGCCGAAATACAAGTTTTACAGAAGCGGACTTACGATTTTACACCTTATTACTCTTGTATGATCCACGTGATCGTTAGCATCACCCACTGTGGAATGTTCGACCACTCAAGTACAGTGACGGATGGGATCCGGAGCTTCATAGAAAAACCTTCCAGAGACGCCTGCCGAGACATTGGCAAATATGGGAGCTATGAACCACAAAAAGGAGTTGTCATCCGAAACATCCCAATCAACACCACGTTTCAGACGACAGTAACCTTAGCCGGAACCACAACCGAAACTGGAGCCTGTACGGGAACAACCTACACGGTGGGAACAACCAAATACAAGGACGTCGTTGTTCAAGGTGCCTACGAGATCTTTTATAGAAATGGGTACACACTCGTGGATCTGACGATGGATAAAGTACACTTACCTGGCGGTACAGTATGCCAGGCTAGTAAGACCACTTGCTTAGACTATAATTACGGTTATACCTTTTGGTCGTTAACAAAGCTAGTCGGAAATTGCGATAGCAAATCCTACGATGTTCTGTTCACGGGAACAGCTAAATTTATCGAAAATAAGAACGTGACGGGAACAGAACCCCGAAGTATTGTAGTGGGACAGGCTGACGAAATCGTCTTTGCCTTAGAGCTAGTCCGCCCGTTTATGCTCTGCAATCAGCAGGCGTATGTTACTGATCATCCGCGGTTGATAATCGTTAAAAAGGGTGATACGGGTGATTTTTACTTCGAGAAAAATCCACTAATCGTAGAAAATTTAGACTTTTTAATATACGTAAATTCCAAATTCGTTTATTTAGAGCGGCATATCCGCCATCAAATTGAAAGTCTCTATATTGAGTTCGCGAGACAACAGTGCGAGCGCGAACGAGAAATCTTAAATAATCTTCTAACTTTGGCCATGCTTTCGGAAAGCGAATTTCCGTTTGCGTTGATGAAACAACCCGGTTATACTTCGATTAGGAGAGGAGAAATTATTTACCTGATTGCTTGCGTTCCTGTTAGCGTTACCATGAGATCGAGTACACGCTGTTACCAGGAATTGCCTGTCACTTATGACAATCAGAGCTATTTTCTTTCCAGTCGAAGTAGGATCTTAACGCAGATAGGAACGGAGGTAGACTGTAACGTATTTACCAGTAGTGTATACCATTTAGATGGTGCTTACTACGCGTTCGAACCTCATCCGGTTGCGATCTTACCACCTAAAGTTTTGCGGCCGCGAGCAGAACTAAACTGGACGTACAAAAGCCCAGCTAGGTTGGCCAAAGACGGAATTTATTTATATGATGACGTACAAAGTTTTCAAAAGCGATTGATGTTCTCTTTAGAAACAGCCGCGATTGAAAATGTAATAGTACGTAGCTTTTCAGGACGTGAACCTGACATGCATGGCGGATCTTTTACAAATTTCATAACGCCAGGTGAATTCGAGCGATTGTCACGCTCCATGGCATCAAAAATTTGGGGGGTAATGAATATCCTAGGTACAACTTTTTCAAGCCTAATGGCCATTTACGTCTTAATCCGCATAGCACTGTTTATTGCGGATTCAATATTGAATAGTTTCGCGCTTTATAGGACTTTTGGTTTTAGCGTTCTTTTGCTATCATGTTTATGGACAAATCTTTCCAGGGTTCTGATTCAGTCACGGACTGTTAAAAAAGATACAGACCCCAAAAAGAAAGAACAACTAGAGCTGGTTAGTGTGCAGACGGGACAGGATTTTAGAGATACCCTTACCCCAAGTGCACCTGAACCAGACTCATTTCAAAAACATTACCCTCAAATTGAGGCACCGGCACGTGCAGTTTAAAATTATTAAAATTTTTTTTTCTAAAACTATATCGATTATTAATGCAAAAATAAATAACATCGAGCAAAAGGTAGAAACTTTGGTTATAAAACATGTTTATTATATTATAACAGAAAATGATTAAGAAGGTATGATAACAATGATAAGAAATAATAGGAAAATTATTATAAAATTTATATAAAATCGTAATTGAAGGTTATTATGAAATTAATGTAAATCGAGATAAATGATCATACCAAACTAAAATTACCTGCCATTCTTTTGAGCACAATCGCGAAATTGCGTTAGGACAAGTTAAGGGATGATGGATAGGGATTACCAAAATGGTAAATCGCGAAGGAAACGAGTCTTATAAGGACTAATTAAGGGATATTTTTTTTTCTCTCCTTAGAAAACACCCTGACAATGCCCATAGTAATGATTCGGGAAAAATCAATGTCATAGACTAGATTTCTATGCGGATTCCGATAATTACGGGTTTTACCTTCGAAGGTATATATATATATATATATTATATATGTATATATTATATATAATTTTCAAGGGTAATTTTACAGTTTCCTCGGAAAGAAGTTTTAGGGTAATCTTAACCAGATTATGCTAAACAGTAATTCTAACGGTTTGTCCCACCGTATGCGGAATTACAGAAAGAATTAAAGAGAGCTTCATGATATTTTTGGATTTTTTTTTTTCCCCCAGATTTTGGTTCGAACCATGCCGTACATTCCAACCCAATAAGGGTCTTAGAACTCATAATAGTACGTAATTTTGTAGGGTCTAAACCTCGGTGAGTTCAATATAAATTTAGATATATCTATTATTAGATATAATCAAGACGGAATGTAGATTAACTTTTCCTTTGGAAAGTTGTAAAATAATGAATGTTATTTTACGTAAAACAGAAGAGATTTGACTAGGTTTGGGAGACCCTATCCATAATAAGAATCTTGGATCCTATAGTACCAGAGCGAAAATAGGAGATAGCTAGCTGGGAGATAGAAGGGAGTGGCCACTGGTACTATGTGCACTACGTACATTCTGGTACGGTGATTGATTTACGGGATGCCGACGTCCTGATCATGGCCGCTGCATAATTCCTTTAAGGGATCTTAGTGCAGTTGTGATGGTCTACGGACAATGTCGTAGTACTCTGACATACGTCACTGTTCATTTGGTGTTACCATAATTTTAGTTGACATTTAAAAATAACTAAATCAAAAATATTTAAAGTTCTATGAGAGCGGTACAATCGTATAAGACCAAGGAACGAGAAAAATATTTGAATTTGGACTCAATTATTGAGTTCGCACTTTTAAAACGCAGAGTTTTTGAAATTTTTTTTTTTTCTTTAACCAGCTAATCTTTGTCAAAGCTAAGCGTATTTATCAATATTAGCAAAGATACTTGCGAAAAATTGCGAAAAATCGTGAAAAATCGCGAAGTTCGCACTTTAAGCCATCAAAAATCGCTTAAAATGAAGTAAAATTCAAAATTTCTTTTGCAAAAGCAAGCGTTTATTGTGGGGGCTTAAATATTTTCTAAAAATTATTGCAAAATATAGCTTAGATGTTGATAGAAATCGCTAAAACTTAGCGAAAAATGCGATTTTATTAAGTCCATTTTTGAAAATGCAAGGATTAAATGAGAATTTTACGGTGTAGCATGAGTACAGCTCGCACTGAAACCAAAATAACAATTATTTCTTACATCCATTTTAATTGTTGAGGTTCTGGGAGAGTAGTACATGTGTCACCGTAGAGCAATAATTTTTTTTTTTTTAGACTTGAACTTTTATTGGGTTCGCACTTTCAAAAAACAGAGTCCTTGCCAAAATTTCGCTAAAATCGGCAAAGTTCTTAAAAAATTTAATTTTGATAAACGCTAGGGATAAACTTTTGCAACGTTTATTTTTCAAACGCTAAGCGTTTTCATGCATATTTATGGTAAAATTTGCGAAAAAGTGAACAAAAATCACTTAAAGTCCCTAAAAGTGGCTTAAAATGGGATAAAATTTAAATTTATTTTTGCGAAAGCAAGCGTTCTAGATGAGCTTTTAGATATTCTTTGCGAATTATTGTAAAATATTGCTTTAATGCAGCTCTAAATCGCTAAAACTTAGCGAAAAGTGAGATTTTATTAAGTTCATTTTTGTGAGTGCGAGGATTTAATGGGAATTCCAAGGTGAAATATGGGTACGGCTCTCACTGAAACTAAAATAATCATTATTTCTTACAAAAATTTTAAATAAATAAATCTATAAAATAATAAATTTATTAAACAATTTTTTTTTTAAATTAACAAAGTCAATAAACTAAAATTTCGAAATAAAAATAATTATTATCATTAAAATAAAGATAAATTATCTTTGGTAATATCATAAAACAACAATGACGTAATTTTGATTTTTTTTTATTATTAAAAGAAATCGGAATTGAAATTCTCAGTCTAACGAGAATACATGAGGGACTGATCATCTCTCGTGAGAATTTAAGGGGAAAATTTAAGTCTCGTAAATTCAATTGCTAATTTATAAATAAACTTATAACGTGCGTTATCTTGTCCTAAATAAATAATTACTATTCGGAAAGAGACTAAAATAAATTAAAAAATTAAATATGTTCTTCGGTAAGATAAAGAGAAAAATAACGTAAATTTTTTTTTTTAAATTGATATAAAATAATTTATTGGCAAATATTCATTTGTAAGTCTTGGACATTAGTGCTCAAAAGAGTAACATCAGGTTTTAAAAATTGTAATATTAATTGTAAAGTACAGTAAGCTAAATAAGAATTCAATACATTTCTTTTCATGTTAAAGAACTATTTTAGTTAAACTATTCTCAGCATATAAGAATGACAATCGAGATTATACAACCTGGCATAATAATTTATGAGTCACTAGCCCATAAACAAATTTTTCTTAAATCACTTACTTCAGATATTAATATATTAACACGATGAGGCTCTGCGGCCACAACGGCCAGCGTATTCCACTGTACCGATCGAAGGGCCTCATACAGTGTGCACAGTATGCTATTAAATTACTTCTCCAATGTTCATATCTCAGGTTTGCAATCTTTCCACACAACACGCAATAA
>JAQGBM010000886.1:0-11970 GCA_034698405.1 Symphylella vulgaris | reverse complement strand
GTATTGGAAAAGGAGAATAAACCTGTGTTACAATACGACAACCTACAGTGTATGTGCGCCAGGGTTCTGGCTGCTAGCATACCGGCAGTGCCTTATAAAAACAGGGTACCCAAATGCATAGTCGATTTTATTCACACGCATACTAAAGATGACTAACTCTGAATGGAAGGAACTAATTTGTAACATATTCGTTGAGGTTGAATATTGTGTAGGCTATCATTCTTTTCTTTCTTTTTTTTTTTTTAATTTCCATTTCCTTCCCTTCATTACGCCCTTTTTTCACCTGAATATTATCATAAAGTTATTTTTGTTGATGAGTAGCATACTCGTAACTTACGAGTTAGTTCTAAAACAATGTGAAGACCAGATTTATAGCCAAAAAAAAAAACGTGATTCTGCTATAACTCGGTAGCCTATATTTTGTGAGAGGAATACAAAAAAAAATGTAATCCTGTGCTAAGGTGGTCCTATGGTCGGTTTTGTTTTAAAAAAAATCAACTGATGAATCAGCCAAAGATTATTCGAAAGCACTATCAGTATGTAAACATATATATCTGTGACCTAGGGGACATTAATATCTGCTTCGTTTGACACCAAGACCGACTTCGTAGGATTTGTAGCCTAGTTTTAAAAAAACTTCCAAAAACAATGTAAACAAATTCCCTCTACGTCACGAGGAGGCTAGGAGTTTGTTAACATAATATGATTATAAAAAATGCAGTTTTTCGAAAAACTATGTCCTAGGAAGTCGATCTTGGTGTCAAATGAAGCAGATAAACGTCCTCTAGGTCACAGATAAATATGTTTACATATTTGTTATTTTGAATGCTTTTCGAATAATCTTCGGTTGATTGTCTTTATTCTAATTTTTAAACTTTGTTGGTGTTTTTAATGTTTTCAAATAAAAACGAAAGCTCTGTTCTAAACCTTTCCGTAAATAAAAAATATTAATTAATAAAAAAAAATATCTGTGAGCCTGATTTATTATTTAACTAACTTATAAGCTAGGAGGATCCACTTTTTTATTTTTCTTCTTCTAATAACATAGGAGCTATCATAACTCATACTAAGTCATAACCCGAAGTTGGGAGTGGAATGAAATAACTCGTAGACTATAGGCCACTCTTGCTATTACCAATAGAACATCTACAACATGTACTATTGCTATTAAGTCTAGAAATACCCTAATATATTTCTGTTATTACCCAAGAAATTACCAAAAGACATGTAGGGATAGAACTCCGACCCCAGTAAAGGATATAAAGGTCCTGAATCCTGATAGTCCTAGCATGAATCTAATACTCTGATCATGGAATTTGTCTGATGAATTTGCAACTTTGAAATGGCTCCAACCATAGCCAACTCCATCTAAGTAATTCAAATTCTGTCAGGAGATGACAGCACTTTCATCTCTGTGCATATTTATGCAAAATAAATAATTTTGTTTTTAGAAATAATGTAACCTGATTTCAAGTATGTTCGAAAGTCGAAACAAGTGTATTTATTACAAAGAAACTGCTAAGATAATTAAAATAGAGTGATATATAAATATAGATAATTATCGTGTATTTAGTTTTCTTCAAGGATCAAAATTGAGAAAGTTATTTTAAGCAAAATAATCAAAAATTGCGAAATAGTGAACCCCTGTAAAATCCGCTAGATTTTACGGTACCTGATTAAAAGATGATTTCGCAATTTCGGTTATTTTGCTTTCAAATAACTTTCTCAATTTGGATCTTTGAAGAAAACTAAATACACGATAATTATATTTATCACTCTATTTAACCATATATTGATTTCCTGGGAATAATATCACTTTAAATAATTTAGCATCAATACGCTACGCAGCAGAATTACGTCAAACGATTCCAACATCTGTCGACAGATTTGGAACTATACTTAAATTAACCGGACGTCATGTTTTTTATTTTAATTTATTTAATGAATCACATCAATTACATAATTTTAAAAAGATTCATATTCTTAATACGAATAGAAAGCATTGGCGTCATCATTCTATTAGCTTCTTCAGTTCTCTGAGGGCAGGTCTGAGGGCGTCATAATTAAGTTCATTTGTACCCAACCAGTGTATAACCTGTGCTAGGGTTCTATGGAAGATTGGAAGTTGCACATTCATTCATGCCTACTGTACATCTAGAGATAGAGAGGATATATTCTTATACCGTTATATATTATGGTAGTGTTTTTTATCTAACTTAAGTATTATTCCAAGTACCTTGGTGTTTTCTCCGCTTACAGTTTTTGAATCAAGCGCGTTTATTTTATTTTGAAGCGCTGTTGCGTACGAAGTAACGGCACACAGTTCTTCAAAAGAGTGAGAAAATAAAAATGGCCGCGTACACAGACTAAAAAAACAAAAAACAGAATCAGATTCCAATTCGATCGATTATTCAAAGTCAGAGAAGTGTATCCAAAACTTTTTTGAAAGTTCAAAAATCTAATAACAAATAGATTAAACATTCTAGTATTACAACAGCCCTCGAAATATTAAAAAGATTTGCGCTACAATCAACATTCAACAGCCAGATGTTTACTCAGTAGGCCTAGGTCTCCTAATGGTACAACTTCAGAAAACACTTTGCAGATTGCAGGTGAGGGACACTTGAAGAGGAATTTATAATTTAGGATACCCTAATTTTGATATTTTAAAGAAATATGAATTTCAAAGCAGTAGAAGCGACAAACGAACTGCAAAAGTGTTTAAGAAAATGGAAATTAGAGTTTATGCAGGATTGTGGACTTCACGATACTGACGAACTTGATACCGAGAAATTGCGAATTTTGGAGGATTTGCATCAGAATGGAGCTGATTTACTCCATTTGGAAAGAGAACGTGAATTTTCTTGTTTATCGCATGTGTTTTGGAGCCAAAAACTCATCCAGTTTTTCGTCGACCGAGGAATAGACCCCAATTCTAGAGACAAGAATGGCGATACTGTTCTGCATATGGCCTGTAAATACCTTTATTGTCATAGTTGTCTCCATGATAGAAATAACGAGGCTGATGAAATCGACGAACTTTTCTGTGAAATTAGGGTTGTTAAATTGATAAAATATCTCTTGGATCAATTGTTGGTTGATGCAAATGTCACAAATTTAAATGGAAAAACTGCCCTTTTCGAACTAATTGAGAGAGGCAGAGACGACTTCAGTTACGAAGAGGTATCATATTGTTGGGTAATTGCAGATGTTTTGTTGAAAAAAGCAGGCCGTAGTTTTGATAATGACGAATTGTTTGCCTATCTATGGAATGTTGAAAAGGGGTTCATTGATGTATCTGACGGAGACCTACTCAACATTAATACGTCCATTGGATTGTATGGTATGACTCCATTAATGTTGGCAGCCAGATTGAAGAATTTGGAACTTTGTAAGATCTTTATTGAAAAGGGTTCAGACATAAATGCCAGAGATCTTCAGGGTTTCACAGCTCTGCACTACGCTGTGAACCATACCCTTGACTATCGAGAAACCAGGATCAATGCCCAAGACTGCACTCAGTATCTCATACAAATGGGTGCTGACACAAACGCTAAAACTGCGTCTGTTGGAAGGAACGTTTATGATCTTGGCATATGCCGGGCCATAACAGAGTACAAGGAATGCTTTCTGTACGGTGCCACATCCACAAAACAGACAGAAATATCAGAAATTTATGAAGCCTTGAAATCGTTGCGGAATGCAGACTCAAGCTTGTTATGGTATTTAAGCCCTTCTAAGAAGCTGTCAGCTGTGAAAACTGTTGCTAGGTTATCCGAGGGAAACACTAAATATTTCTGGAATTTACTTTCCACAATGGCCAAGTTTTCTTTTCCTCATTCAGATGCTGAGTGCTTTTTCGAAATTTTTAATTTTTTGTCAGAAGAGTTAAAACGACCTGGAGATTTTGCATCTTTGGAGCAAACAGATTTTGACATTCTCAAAAATCTAGTTGATTATTTCGACCGTTTGTTAAAAGATTTAATTGAAAAGAACCAATTAACCAAGTTAGGAGAGGGCATTTCGCACCTGCATGCCATTGCTAATTTGGTCATAGCTTGTTTTGACAAACTAATAAACGAGATAAAAAGTAGAGATGCTACAGACAGAAGCTGGGCAGAAATCCACTACCATCTCTGTCATGCCCTGACTTTAATAATTCAGTCCCGTGTGGTCATCCCGAAAAAGGATTTTGACGACTCTGAACGGCTTTTGGGAACTATGATCGACCTGGAACTGAGGCTAATGAGATGGAATAAAGAATGTAGTTCTTTGTTGCATGGGGTTCTCCAATATAATTACTCTTACAAATTCGAAGACGATTTATTAAGTGTTTTGCTAGATTATGTAGGGATTAAAACTAGGAATCGCGAGGGCTATGAACCAGTTCAAGTTATAAACTGGGAAAACTGGTCCGAGTTAAACGAGACTAGTCTGAAAGTGCTCATTAAACTGGCTGACATGGGTGCTCACGTTGATGCAAGGAATGCTGCAGGTGGACCTACACTAAAGGAAGTATTGGAAAA
The DNA here is from genome assembly GCA_034698405.1 of Symphylella vulgaris. Classification (NCBI taxonomy): domain Eukaryota; kingdom Metazoa; phylum Arthropoda; class Symphyla; family Scolopendrellidae; genus Symphylella; species Symphylella vulgaris. Next base: position 7,444 of record JAQGBM010000886.1, on the reverse strand, counting down.
AGAAAATAAACCTGTGTTACGTTACGACAACCTACAGTGTATGTGCGCCAGGGTTTTGGCTACTAGCATAGTGCCTTATAAAAACAGGGTGCCCAAATGCATTGTCGATTTTATTCACTCTCATACAAAAGATAATATAGATTTCGAGTAAATTTAAATGGGAGGAACTATACCTAAGCATTACCGGCGATTACATAAGTTATTCGACTGATTTAGAACCAAAACTTTAAATACATGTTACAATGATATGTTGCAGATTCTGCAATTAATCGGGTAGGCCTATATATTTTGTGAGAGGAATAATTAATCCTGTGCTATTTCTACTTTTAAACTTTCTTTGGTTTGTTTGTTTTTTATTATTATGCTTTCAGTATTTTTATTTTTTATTCAAATAAAAGCGAATGCTCTGCAGTCTGCACTATTAGTTGGTCTCTGAGCCTGATTTATTTAAAACGTGAAAGAGAGGCGTCAAGTGGCTAACAATTATGATTGTAGCCTACCGTCTTTAATATTTGGGGGTCCAGACCACAGACAGTTTTTTTAAATTTGTCTACACAAAACTCATAACCCAAGGTCCAAATAGGGGGTTGTCTAGTAAGAGAGCAGGGGAGAATAGGGGGTTGTCTAGTAAGAGAGCACTAGAGCCTGGTTGAGCGAGGCTAGGGGTTGTCAGCAACAGAGGCCGTTTTCAAATTAGCGACATAACTTACACAGCAAAGCAGAACAGAAAGTCAAAAATTAACCTATCATTCAATGCAGGCAATTTTTCTGCAGCAGAAATTTTGGCACTTGCCACTTTCTAATTGGTCAATTTGAAATTTTCTGTTCTGCTTTGCTGTTTGTGCCGCTATGTGAATGAAGCATTATTTTACATTTTTTAAATCTGGCGCGTTTTTAATTTTGTAGCGCTCTTGCGTTTTGCTTTTACTGCACACAGTTCAAAATGTGAGAAAAAAATGGCCGCGTACATACTTGCAGAATCATAATCATTCGATTATTCGAAGTCTAAAGTATCCAAACTCCGAAGCCTTTAATTATTAAAAATTTAATCATCCAAGTATGTATAGTTTCACTTTCAGTCATAATTAAGACTCAAAACAAGTAACACAGCCCCCATCTTTATTGTTAACTCAGCATGAATACCGTAGAGTGATAGGCCTACTACATGTTGTACTGTTGTCTGTAATGTGTAGGCTACAGAAGAGGACATTATTTTATTAATTATTATGATGTGCTTTTTCGATTTTTGAAAAAAAAAAAAAAATGAATTTTAACGCATTAGAAGCTACTAACGAACTGCAAAAGTGTTTAAGAAAATGGAAATTAGATTTTTTAGTACTGTGTGAACGTTACAATGATGAGAAACTTGACATTGAAAGATTGCAAATTTTGGAGGAATTGTGTCAGAATGGGGCAGATTTAAAATATTTGGAGAGTGAACGTGAATTTTCTTGTTTATCTCACGTGTTTTGGAGCCAAAGACTCATTCAGTTCTTCGTCGACCAAGGAATAGACCCCAATTCTAGAGACAAGAATGGAGACACTGTTCTGCTTGTGGCATGTAAATATCCCTATTGTCAAGGTTGCATCTTTGATAGAATACATGACGAGGTTGATGAAGATCATGATTCATGAACTATCCTGTGAAACTCGCGTTTTTGACACGATAAAATATCTCTTGAATCAATTGTCGGTGGATCCAAATATCACCAATTTAAAAGGTAAAACAGCGTTATTTGAACTAATTGAGAGAGGCAGAGAAAACTTCTTTTACGAAAGGGTATCATATTGTTGGATAATTGCAGACATTTTGCTAGAAAAAGGTGGCAGTAATTTTGATAATAACGAATTGTTTACCTATCTGTTGAATATTGAAAAGGGATTCATCAATGCATCAGACGGAGACCTTGTTAACAATAATACGTCCATTGGATTGTATGGTATGACTCCATTAATGTTGGCAGCAAAACTGAATAATTTGGAACTATGTAAGATCTTTATTGAAAGGGGTTCAGACATAAATGCCAGAGATCTTCAGGGTTTCACAGCTCTGCACTACGCCGTGTATGGCCAAGCCCATGAATCTGCAGAATTGCTCGTACAGAATGGAGCAGACACAAACGCCAAAGCTGCATCTGTTGGAAGGGACGTTTATGACCTTAGCATGCTCCGGTCCATAATTGGGAACCGGTACGGGTACAACAATAAAACTAAAAGCTTTTCGCATGGTGCCACACCAACCAAACAGTCAGAAATATCAGAAATTTATGGAGCTTTAAAATTGCTGGAAAATCGGAATTGGGGATTGAATGAAAGTCCTTCTGAGGAGCTACCTCGGTCAGCTGTGGAAACGGTTGCTATGTTATCAGAAGGAAACACTATGTATTTCTGGAATTTGCTTTCCGTAGCGTCTTCTAAGAGCTTTTTCGGCATTTTAAGTCTCTTGTCGGAAGAATTAAAACGACCCGAAGATTTTGCATCTTTGGAGAAAACAGATTTTAAAATTCTCAAAAACTTGGTTTCATCTTTCGACTATCGGTTAACGCATTTAGTTAAAAACAAACAATTGGCCAAATCAGTGGGTATTTCGCATCTCCATTCCATCGCCAGTTTGGTCATAGCTTGTTTCAACAAACTAATAAACGAGATCAATAGTAGAGTCTGTACGAGAGATGAGGCACACAGCTGGGAGGATATCTACTACCACCTCTGTCACGCACTGACGTTAATAATTCAATCCCGGATGGTTATTCCAAACGACTACGAGCGGCTGTTGAGAAATTTAATCGATTTGGAACGAAAGCTAATGAGGTGGAATCATGATCCTATACCTGATTCCCCAAGTTGAAAATAAGATCACAATCGAAGAATAGTACAAATTATTGTTACAGATGGCGCGTTGTGTAAAATCATGGTGGTGTACAATTAGTTAGCGCGAGAACGGAGAGAAAACATACAGATAGCTTTGCTAGCCTATTGCCGCGCCATCTATCAATAATAAAATACATAAATCTGTGATTGTGATCATAAATACACGCAGCTTATAGCAACTTGGGGAATCGCTGAATCAGGTATAGGATCATGGTGGAATGGATATTGTAACTCTTTGATTCATCGGGTTCTCCATAATATTTGGTACATGTATTACAGATTCGAAAACGATTCATTAAGTGTTCTACTTGATTATGTGGCGATTAAAACTAGGAATCGAGATGGCTTTGAACCAGTTCAAGTTATACACTGGTGTAAGGGTGCTACCCCTTCGGGTATAGCGTCGTTGTTTCAGAGTCTAGCTCACGGCGCTACTCGTTGACTGTACACATCTATATGTAAGCAATATGGCGACTAATGGACAGAAATAAACCATGTAAATATGTTATTGTCTTAAATACGACTAACTGTGAGTTAATTTGATAGTAAAGAACCTTCAAATCTAACAACTGGGAATACTGGAACGCCCAAAAGATTAGTCTAACAGTTCTCATTAAACTGGCAGACATGGGTGCTCACGTTGATGCAAGGCAAGCTGCAGGTGGACCTACTATAAAGGAAGTATTGGAAAAGGAGAATAAATGGTCAACATTTCGTTACGACAACCTACAGTGTATGTGCGCTAGGGTTTTGGCTACTAACTTGGTGCCTTATAAAAACAGGGCACCCAAGTGCATGGTAGATTTTATTCACCAGCATGTCAAAGATAAGGTAGATCATGATTACATAATATATTGAAGTTTCACTGCTCCTAGATTTAACAACAATAATTTATTGCTTGGATATTTTTTTTTCCTTCCCTTTATTTTGCAATTTTTTTCTCTTGAATATTATTTTATTGCTTATTCTGAAGTTATTTCTGTACATGACATTATGGTGAAGACCAGATTTATAGCAAAAACTACAATATACCGTAGGCCTATCCTATACTATACAGTAATTCATTTTGCCAGTATTGCCAAATGCCACCTGAGTACTTTAGTACGGTACAGTAGTTCTAAATAAACGATACAAATTTGCATTAAGTAGCCTACTGTACAGTATTTTGTGGGAAAATAAAAAAAATAGAATTTTAGAATTCCTCATGTTGAATTTTATAACTTATAGTTACTCTGGTTTGTATTTTAATATTCAAATGTTTTTAAAAAAGTGAATGCTCTGTACTAAAACACGTTCCGCAATTTAATTAAAGTACCTGTATTATTCGAATATCTTGGTCTCTGAGCGCGATTTATTAAAAATAGGCCTACCTGTATTTAATTTAAATAATTTTTAAAGATGGAGGTAGGCCTATAAAATTTTTATTTTCAAATTGAAAAAAAAAATTACAAATAAAAATAAAATAATAATCGTCTAGTGAATTATGGGGTATTATTATCCATGCACAAAATACAAATTACCGGTATGAAAAAAAAAATTACGAAAATCGGTTGAGTAATTTTCTTTAAAAAAAAAACTCGATTTGACCAAAAAATTGAAATTAACTCTTATTCGGCAATTATAAAAAAAATTATAATATTTACCTGCTCAGCAGCTATTTCCAGAGCACTAGGTTCCTGAGGCCTGAACTCCCGGAACTGACCACTTGACCGCCTCATAGTCGAATTAACGGATGCCGTTGATAGAAACCTTTCTCGACCCCAGGGTTCCTTAGGCTCTCTTGGACTTATTGGACTGAGTGGTACTGCATCTTTATTATTCAATTGACTATTTGGCAGGTAGAGAGCTCGAATATCCTTCTGAACATCTTGGTAGAAAGCTGCCTCCCAAAATTGTTGGTTGGTCCAGACAGCATGGTCTTGGATGCACGTGTATGCGAACTGAATGACACCTGTGCATAGTTTCTATAAGGTAAAAAAAATTAATGTAATAGACCTATTCGAAATTAAGGGAAGGGGTAAGGTTTAAGGTTTAACTAACCCTGCAAAATGCAGTGGCAAGGGGGATCATGGCAGCCGCTACACCGTGCTCATCCATCGAAGAATCATCTTGAAGAGCGCAGTTCATCAAACGTACTACCAAATCGAACTGTTGATGCTCTAACATGGCTTTGTTCCCTATGACATGTTGAGATAATTCGTCACAGAGGGCAAGCCGGGCTTGCTTACTTTTAAGGGCCCTTAAAACAGCTGGAAAGGTCTGGAGGAAAAGAAAAATGTAGAATTAAGGTTTTTAAATTTTCCTATTCATTAAAGTGATAGAATCTCTAAAAATCAAAGTTTAATTCACTTACATAAAAACGTACAGTATTAATTTTATTTTATTAGTAATTTCCACTTACAGTATTATTTTCTTCCAAACATTCATTTTTTTTTACCAGTTCTTAGTTTTTTTTTTTTTAATAGGCCTAAGTTTATTTTACACTTTTGTGAAAAAGCAGCCTTGAGCCCCGGATCAGGACGGCCAAAAGTGTAAAGAAGCATATTTAAAAAAAATTAATAAACAATTTTTGGAGATTCTATCTCTTTAAAATTTTTAAAATACTCTAATCATTAAAATATTACCTTTCGAGCATCAGATATCTTATTTTCGAATATACAGTTAATGCAATTGCGTAAAACTTCGAGTCGTCTCGCACTGTTATTGATAAGGCATCGATTATCGTAAATCGAATTTGACATCGAGCCCATGGGGACGATCCTGGGTTGCTGGGGCCTTAAAGGCTGCAGCCTAAAACAGTTATGGTATTTTGTTAGAGCCAGATACCTATACGTGTTTAATTAAAAATACTCGTACTGTACCTGTTCTTAATGTTATGCTTGCTTACACCCTCAGCAATTATTTCATTGACCTTATTGACATCGAATGAGGGAAATGTGGGCTGGTGAATCCGGGTAAAGGCACCTTCAGTTGGCTTGGGGATTTTCTGTACATACGGCTGGGGATTTGGGTTTTCCTGGGTGAAAGAGAACAAGATTTAACATCAGTTCAGGGTAAATGAAGAACCCCTAATTACTTTATTAGACTACATTAATAAATAATATCTCAGCCCTCATTCTATGTTAAAAACCCTATATGTACGATTCTTCTCAATAGATCGAAATTTTGAATACTCGATGCACCCGTTAATTCCCACCCACATCCAAAAATATACAAAATAAGTGTTCTTAAAGGTCTTAATCCTTACGTTTTGATACAGTTGCATAGCCAGTTCTTCAACATTTTTCAACGTAAATTCCATCATTCCTGATTCTGATCGAAGAGTATCTTGTATGTTAGCGTAAAGCTGCAAGATAAGGCACCATAAATAATCAGAATGGGGGAGATTCACAAACGCGATAAGCGAAAATAGAGAGAAAAAGCAATAGTAATGCTCTTTCCTGGCCTGGTATGAAAATGCTGGCATTAGTGTCGTATTTTTCCTCATTTTTCGCTAAGCACATTTCTGAATCGGGCCCATAATTTTTAAATTAATGCTACAGAACGTCGTAAGTACCTCATCGAAGATATCACAGACTCTATATGGGGCTCCACGCTCCTGTACAAATGTATTGAAGAACATACAGTCTAATAACTTGGTTAAAAAATCGTCATCTGCTATATTTCTTTGACCTAAAAATGCTGCCTGTAAGGTAAGTTAAAAAAAAAACATTTAGTAGTCTGTGTAGCCTGTATACCTTATTAAGAATATTTAATTATAATTTACCTTGTGGAAGGTAATAAAGGGTTTAGGGTGAATCCGGACCATAGTAAGGCATGAACGATAACCCTGAAGTAGGTGAGCAAACATACGCAGAAATATGGCACGAATTTCTTTATCCTAAAATGAAAAAAAGTATATTTTGCAATTTTTAACAGTATTTTTAATAATTTTTCCTTTATTTATTTTTTAATTACCGGTAATTTTTTATTTTTACTAGGCTATTTAAATTTTCAAATAATTTTTTATTACATTTTTATTGATCAGTTTTTTAAATAATTTTTATTTTTAAAATATTACTCCGTAATTTAATTTTTATTTCGTACGTACACGTCAGTGTTCGGGAGAAATATTGATCTCAGTAGCCTAGCTAGGAGTCAATTTTGGATCAGATATTTTTCACAGCAGTCAGTCTCGAACACCAGACTCTAATTTTGCTGGAGTTATTGATTTCGGGCATTTCCCGTAGTCGCAGGAAGCTGAATTTTTGATATGTTATGCAGAGACCGGTCTACTTTTTCGGAAAAAATCGGTCGACCGAAAATTCAAGATGGCGACCAAGATGGCGGCTAAAATGTCAGAATGTTTTGAATTCGATTTTTGGCCCTTTCCGTGGTCGTAGGAAGCTGAATTTTTGATATGTTATGCAGGGACCGGTCTACTTTTTCGGAAAAAAATCGATCGATCAAAAATTCAAGATGGCGGCCAAGATGGCGGCCAAAATGTCAGAATGTTTTGAATTCGATTTGGGACACTTCCCGTGGTCGTAGGAAGCTGAATTTTGGATATGTTATGCAGGGACCGGACTACTTC
>JAQGBM010000885.1:0-11970 GCA_034698405.1 Symphylella vulgaris | reverse complement strand
GTCTAAAAACGTCCGGTGACAAAATGTCTCCACATTTGCCGCTAACCGGACGTTTTCGTGAAATATCGTCCCGTCTAACAACGGGAAGTGCCCGAAATTAAATTTATAAAAACAAAACCAAGGATCTGCACTTCTACTTCTCACTTCTTAGCTCTCCTTCTCCAGAACAAACCTCGCACCTCGTTAAAATTTTGCTGTTGTACTCCCGTACACAGCAAAATAAAAAGTAAGATCAGGGAATCTTTTTAATACAATAATAATAATGTACTATAGTTATCATATTGAGGTTAATTTAATTTTTAATTTATATTAGGGAATATATACAATATGCATACAGGCATGATACAGCCAGCCGGTATTAATAAAAATACCTTTACTTTCCCTTGTTAATACCCCAACTTACAGTACCGGATTTATTAGGCATGGTCGAATGCCCCCCCCCTCCCCCCCAAAAAAAACCATTCCCCCAGACCCCTCTCCCAAGGGGTTTACCCCAAATGGCCCAAAACTAGGGCTGCTGGGGGCCCCCACGTATTTATGGGGGCTCTGACCAGTATTTTTGTTGTTTTACATCAGGCTATATTATCAGCTGGGACCTGCCGCAGTGGTTCAGTGGTTAATTAGCACTCTTAATTACTTCTGAATCTGGAAGTTCCGCGGGTTCAAACCCCGGCTGGGGCAGGTAAGAATTTTCGGGTCAGTAAAATTCTTGAAGTGGCGGGCTGGCGGCTCCTTCTGATGGGAGTACTTTAAACCGGGGTCTTTTGCAGATCCCCTTTGCACTCTGCACGAAGAACCCTCATGAGAGTTTAAACCGAGATCTTGATCCCATTTGCACTCTGCACATTTAAGAACAGGTCTGTAAATCCTGTCCCTGAGGCAAAATTCAAATCTCACTTGTCGGATTATATGATCTTCATTGTCGCTTACCGCGACGTTAAAAAATCAAACCAAACACCGTAAACACGACACATACATTATCTCAGATTATCATTAATTATTTGAAAGAGCCACTACTACGTTAAGAATTTCACTCAACAAGAAATTATTACCAGCCTAAGAAGGGATTTGAACCGCAATCATTTGGTTCAGATTCTTCATAATCAAGTGCGCAACATCCAAGTCACTGGCGCTATATTGGCGTTGGCTCGCGCAAAGCGAATACTATGTGTAGGCCTGCAGCATGCCTACAGTTCCCAAGCAGGTCGCAAGACGCAAGGTATTTTTGCTACATGCAGCAATAGTATACGTAACTAAGTTATTACGGGTACATACATTTCATTAATTTTCATGTATGGATATAAGGATAAAATTTTTCCTGGATATATCAGCCTAAAAATATACTCAAAATCTGACTCAATTCATGGTCGCTTATAATACTCTTAAAATTTAACAAAAGTAAAAGAAAGTTTGGAAGAGCTGCATGCATAAACCCGTTAAACCGTTTCATTATTAATATAATTTAATATGCTCACCACTAAAAACCATACCCCAAATCAGTGCCGTAAGTTAGAGGCCGGGGGCCCTTCTATTCAAATTTCAGTGGGGCCCCTACCTCGACCTTGAATATTTCGAGTATTTTAACCCCTATACATTTTGAATTTTCTTTTTTAAGGTACTGTACGTAATTTCAGTTTAGTATTAATGAGCTACCATCCTGAGTCAGTAGCCTGTCCGGGGGCCCTCTCCTTTTATCCACTGTGGCCCCGGGCCCGGGGGTCTATCCGTCTATTTCCTCCTGGGCCCCTCGTTTTCGTAACTCCAATCACCCCGCTTTTAGCTATAATACGTTAACTTATACGGCACTGTCCCAATTGGTTTCAAAATACGCCCTGAATGGTAGGAGGTATGCTAAATCAGCGCTTCTTATAAACTATGTGTCGCAACCTAAAAGTGGGTCGCGAAAAAATATTTTTGGGTAACGTGGGTGACTGTGTGGGCGAAAAAGTTTGAAAAAAATTATTATTGTACTAATTATAGCCTAAATGTTTTAATTTTTTTTTTCTATTTTTTATCGCTATTTAAATTTAAACGATTATTATTTTAAATTGTATGTTATTTTACAAGTAGTCTACAAAATGATGTATTAGCTGATTCCTAAATTTGTCAATTAAAATATATTACGAGTACGATAGGAATATTTAGGCCGATAGGCGTGAATACTGTAAAATTTTCGCCCCCTCTCGTAACAGTATAATCCGCGACTTCCTTTGGTAAACGTAAAATCTGGTTTAAAATTCTCGAAATTTGACTAAATGCTGAAAAAAAAATTTCGCCTCCGGCGGGATAAACTGGGGGGCTACCGGCCCCCAGACCCCTGCGAACAAGTTTGATGTGTCTGAGGGTCGCTAATTTTGAATTTTCCCATTCTAAGTTATTAATTTGGGTCGCGACTGAAAAAAATTTACGAAGCACTGGGCTACATAGAAGTTACTGCCGTCTGATAAGTTATACTGTTCCCTAAATATGAGTGTGATTATAATAATAACCTAATTAACCTCAGGGAAAATTTTTTAATCAGGTCATGATCAGATATGTATTATTAAAAAAATTAATTTTTAATTTATCTTAATAGGTAGGAAATTGATGTAGAACAATTATAATCACCTGATCGAGAGCACCATGCAGCATTTTTGCGTAAAATTTAGCTTTACCGTTAACATAATTACTTTTCTGGCCCTAAATTGTTATTATTGCAATATAGTATGCGAATATAATGTTTTTGACAAGTAAATATTCATTATACAGCATGATATTGATCATATTGTTAATAAAATACTTCGTGAAACAACAAAATTCTATCTTCATCAAGCATAAGTGAACGATGCGCTGGTTCATGTTGGCAGCGCCACTAGCGGCCAGTCATCTTGCGCTGTTGTCTATAGGAACGCAGCGGATTGAACAGACCTTTTTGTGTGTAGGAGACTATGGTATAGGCAACTGGGAAAATGTCTCTGAGTATAGAATATAACGGCAAAAACTCCATGTTTCGCTATGGATTTTCTGCTACACGATTCGGCAAATAAACTGTATATCTTCGTAACCCCTGAACGAATATGGACATTGAACGTCAGTTTTTCTGAAATATCTTTTTATTTCATGCTGCGATCTCATAATATTTTTACATATTCAAATAGATCAATTTAAGACGAATCATTTTGATGTATCACAATCATGTTCATATTCGTGCAACGGTTACGAAGATATCAATTTATTTTCATTTTACGTATGTATAAACTTAATGTATAATAATTTTTTCTTCATTACTCTAAGATTTTTCCTTCTTGGGTAGCGCCCCAGGGGGCTTTTAATGTAGCGAATAGTCCTACCGTAACTCTTAACTCGTAACAGACTGAAAAATAAAGTTATGAATTAATTTTACGGAGTATACCTTATTTAAAATAATAAACTGTTGCAGGAATAACTTTACGAACTCAGTTAATTCGTATAAACGGCATAATAAAAATATATCCTTCTAAGTTATTATAGTATGACTATTATTTATACGTTGTTATATACCAGCGGCGGTATAACGTTAAACGACAAATAACGTTAGTATAATAATTCTTTAATAAATAGTAATATCTTATACAAAATGTTTTAACATGGAATATAGTTTAAAAGCATCGCACCGCCTCAGCACTCCTTACAAAAATATATACGCATATTACAAGAACATGAATTTCAAGATGTTGGTACGTGTAAGTTGTTCCATGATGTACGCATCATCTCGCCTAATGTACGCCATGCATGCAGCAACTTCATATTATTCTTACAAAGACAATTTTTTTTTCTTTTGCATAAAACATGAAAATAAGACATCGTGCTGAATGCAAATAATAGAATATATAAAATTGAAAGAAGAAAAACTTTCCGTACTACATATGTACGTGGAATCGTATGATATATAACTTTTATAATGACACTTTGTAAGTCTTATGTATCACCATTCCGACCAAACATTCAGCATCTATATAATACATCTATACAAATAACTTTTCTTTAAAAAATGTTATAAGGATGCCTATACGCTAGTGTATTTTTAATGACCTCCTATAAAGGAAATGGGATCTTAATATTTACGAAAGAACACAAGCAAATGTATGTATTGAGGTAGCCTATCATAATATTATATTATGGAGGCAAAATGTAAGTATTATGTACCAGCAAAAGTGGTATGAGTAATACGGAAGTAAGTTATTACTCTCCGAGTCTCCACTCATAGACTAACTACATGTACGAATGTATCGATATGCCCTATTAGGGCCAGCCACTATGTATACAGACTTGTGCAATGAGGGGAACAAAACAAAACCCGTCAGTTTAGGGCATCTCTACCTGATAACTTCTTCTTTTTTTTTGGGGGGGGGGGGGGTCGATCTTCCCAAAATAGGAGAAAAAGTGACAGGGAAAATTTTTCAGCTACCACGACCACGTCAAAAGTTTTGACGTACCATAGGCTATAGGCTTCAATTTCATGAAAACTCATATTCTCGTATTACTTGTCCAGATTGGACCCCCGCCCGTAATGAAACGTTGACGGTGTATGATGCTAAATTATGTTTTTCCATGGAAAAACATAATTTTGCATCATGCACATAGATTGAAATTTGAACTTAATTAAATGAATTCTACTGATTTTAAAAACATAACTTGATTCGTATTACTAATTCCGTATATATGAAGAAGTCACAAGACACAACAATTATTGTAGCCTAACTAATTTATTTTTACATTAACTCCTACAGGAAATTATTGTATTTCTTTGAACCAATATAGGGAATAACTTAGCCTAAAACCAACCAGAATTCTTAGTATAGCCTAGTTAATTTTACTGTACTATATAATTAATATAGGTAGGTTGTTGGAAATTTATCTTGGAAGCCTTCTATATATAAATCTACGAGTAGCCTAATTAAAATTCTTCACGTTCTGAGTTCATGACAATAATATTTAATTTATCGCCATTTGTATTTTGAATGTAATCCTGATTTTATTTCAAAGAAAAACTGCATCATTCGAATTTTTTCACATCTCTGATTTTCTTTTCAATTAGCCTAAAAAAACAGTCTAAAGTCTATGCTGTACGAGACATCAAATTGAATATTCTACTAAATTAGATAAGGAAATTTAGTATACAATAGATTCATGAATATAAAGATTTACGAATAACTTAAGAGTAGAGTTCTACGGTAATTATTTTCCTTATAGAGTTTGCTTTCCTGTGAAACACAAAAGAGTGTGTAGGTAAAGAAAACAGTCAGGGCGATGTCTACGTTTTCTCTTAGGCTGCAAGTTTATTTTAAGATTACAGTAGCAGCTGTATATTTTATTATATAAAACCCCGTTTATACCTATAATATGATATATGAAGCTTGTGATTGATAAGAATTTAATTCCCATAAACAATATATTAAAAAGTATATGGGAATAAGATTAAACTAAGTTATATCTTACCTTAAAAATATGTTTACTTTTTTCTTGAAGCTCAAAGAACACAAACTTTATTTTAAAAAATCCCAAAAGACATGATTGATTAAGCAGATAGCTTTCAAGGCTAACCTTTTCAATATATTTCAGGATTCTCTTTTATATAAACATGGGAGCTGTATTATTATAACGTTATTTTTTCTTTACTTACGCTATTACTTTTGATATTTTCAATCTGGTATTTCATTTTTCAAAAACTGCTGAAGAGTAATCTCCTAAAAAAACAATATCGGTATTTGTTTTACTCCGTGTAACGAAGTCCTGAGATATGAAACATAATATTTATATACTTTTAAAAATCTATATAAGAAAAATCATTCTCAGTATCTCTTTCTTCAGGATTTTTTTTTCTATAACCAGTCTCATATAACGAATAACATTTTAATTAATTCTATAAAGTACAAATGTCTTATTCCATGTTTTACACGTCTTATATACGAGGTAAGAATAAAGAAGCTTTTTACCTCAGACGAAAGCAGCATTGTCTAAGTTGGATTATAAATACCATTGTTATATATACCCAGCATATTTCTGTAAAACAGTTTATTATGTTTGAGAACCGTTTATCTTTAATTTTGAATAATACATTATTCAATAAGTACTCGGCTCTCATATTTTTTTCTGAGAATAAAGAAAACTTTATCTTTGAATAAAACATTCTTCAATAAGTATTTTTTTTCTAACAATAAAGACATACGGTACGGTACTCATATGCTGATTCTACTGAATAAAGATATACCGGTACATAATATAGGCAAACGTACTAAATTTAAAGGCGTATTTAATTTTTTTAAAATCCAAATATTGGTACCGGTACCAATGCAATGGAATATGCTTAAGATTTTGTTTATTTTAGATTATGTTCACCTGTATTATCAAGGAATTATATTATATTATAAATAAGGACACACAAAATGCGAAAGCATATAAAGGGGTAAGCAGCACTACACCATCAGTATTACAGCGCCATTATGTCACCAGAAAATAAAAATTTTGCAAATAGCCCCAATTTATTTTTTTATATGTATCAGAAACTGTAATGTCATTAATATTAATAAGTTAATCACAACTGTATATATGATATACGGTATTATATAAGGCGTATACTGTACAGTATAGGCTGATGTACCGTATATAGAGGAATGTGAGTAATGAGTATGCTATTATTATTTTACATTACTTCCAGGAAATTCTATAATCATAAAACAGGATATTTATATAGGGAATTCATGTACAGAATTATTCTTTAATAACTTTATTAGGCCTATTGGTTTACATAATTTATTTTGGAGCTCTTTCTTAGTATTGTCTTTGGAGTCTTTGGACAGGCTTTTGCCATTTATTATGTGCAAAATTAATTTAATTTAATGATGATTATATATATGAATCTTTATTTTCATTATATAATGTGATTTATTGTACCTGTAATTTAAATATAAAAATAAATAAATAAATAACAAAGCTGCAGGTCATGGTATAGGCTGGTAAACATCCAGAAAAAATATTATTCAAGCTTATATCATATTTGTTAATTTTGAACTATAAAAGTTAAAATACAGTTTTGATTAAAATAATTACTAAGAATAATATTTTAAAGTGGAGATTGTAGGAAGTAATTATAGCTGATAAAGATAATGAATTCGATGAATTCGTTATTGTTATAATTAGCTTATTTAATTTAAAGTTTTGGTACGTATATAGGCTATAGGTATATTCTAGGTATTTTACGGTATGGATGCATTTAATTAGTCAACATCAAAAAAAATTATTTTAAAAATATCATATAATAAAATAACATAAATATGTTTCGCTTCACTGCGACCTTATATAACTCAATATGTCCGCCAGCCTGAGTTATTATATATAAAGTGCTGAGTTTGTTTCTTGTTTCCCAAATGTAAGATTATAAGATATCATAACAAACTTTCCCAAAATTTCTGAGAAATGTTGTAGCCTATACTGTAAATTTTAAAATCTTTTAAGATTTCAATACGAGTATAAAGCTTGAGGTTTGCTTTTTTAAATCCTTATACCCCGTATAATATAAGTTATCTTTGTGAGTATAACGATAATTTAGTCGTTGTCAAATTCTGGGAAGCTTATAATATCGTTCTTAATATTTTAAATGATAATGAATTCGTACTAAATAGACTTAAAAAATAATATAGGCTTATCTATATATATATTTTATTATTTATAAAGTTTTCGGTATACTTACTATATAGGCCTACTCGAGGAGTACGAGTATACGCAGCTATATTAACAAACACGAGGGAGGATAAATAAACAGAAAAATTATATCATAACTTAATCAAATATTAACCTACGGCCTTTGTTCTAATTAGTACCGTAACTATATAAGTATATTAATATTATAGGCTATACAACTTACGAGGGAACACCCCGAGGTGTAACACTCCGATTTTTATTTAAGGGTCTATCATCCAATCATTGAGCATAGTCCGAGGTTTCAACGCTCAGCCATTCGAAAGTCGTGAATTTTTAAAGTTTATCCAAATTCATTTTTCGGAAACCCCTATGGGAAAATACATGTAAATTTTCAAAACTCAAAGCTATATTAACAACTTTGCGTTTTATTTTTTTCTATGCCATAAATTGACGGAACGGCTTGCTGGAATCAGTCAAAAATCAATTTACGAGTACTTTCGTAGTAATAAAGACCGAAGCAGCTCCTCTTATTTCTTTTATCGACGCTTGCTTTAATGCAAATAATTTACGTTTCGGCTACAATACTGTTAGCCTTCGTCAGAATTTAAATAAATAAAATATAATATAATTTTCATGAATGCTATATTTACAGCTAAGTTATATTAAAAAATATGCACCTATATTTTGAATGAAAAAGCCAATTTTGAAGATTACATGGATCTTAACTTTAAAAATAAGTTCTGGCTACCGTTATAAGGTCCACCATTTTTGTTTGTTTCCTTTTTTATTTTGTCTTTTGTCGACGTTCAGCATGTAAATTATATTATATTTTATTTATTTAAATTCTGACGAAGGCTAACAGTATTGTAGCCGAAACGTAAATTATAATTTTGTATAAAGCAAGCGTCGATTATAAAAGAAATAAGAGGAGATGTAGCTGTTCTAATTTATTTAATGTTTAAATTAATGATGGAGACACTTGCAACGAGGAAAATGTATCTATAATAATTATTTTTTAATTAAAATTAGGGAGAAATTTAAAGTTTTTAAAAGTTGATTATATTTTTTTACGGTTGGTTTGTTATTGGTTTAATCGGGTTTAATGAAGTAAAAGTTACAACCTAAAACTTATATATTTACCTTATTTATCTTACAGGTCTATAAAGTAGAATTTAGCTAAAATTTATGGCCCAATTTCTATACCGAGTAGGCCTATAGGCTAGGCCTATATAATAATAACTTAGGCTATATGCATAAAGTTATAACTCGATAGGCTATATTGGTATACCGGTATATATAAGTTATACTATATCTCTCAATCTAGATAAGAGATAATTGAACGCAGTTTTTGTATGGCAATTTTCTTCATTCATTTTTTGGATCACTGGTCTGTGTTTAGTATAATGCAGTTATGGAACTTATTATATATAGAGGCCTCTAACCAACAGCAAAAGTTCAGAACTTCTTAATTACATAATCTAATATTTTTTTCTTCATCATATGCAAGAAGTAATCACATAACTGCGGTAATAACATTATGTGTTTGTATATAACGATATTATATTGAACAAATTCCTTCTTTATACGAGTAATTATTATAATAGAGCTGTGTGTAGTTATATTACAGACGAGCATGCGCAATATAGGCTATAACGACAACGTATTCTGCTGTCTGGACGAGTTTAAGTGGACTATATTATGGCATGGTAGAAAAAAATATTGTAACTATATAATAAACTATATAACAAATAAAGGTTATTGCCTCATCTCTTGTTATCTTTGTTGTTTTAACGACCGAGTATAATATGTAGCAACAGATAATATAAGAACTATATCTAGAATTCTGCGGGTAATTCTGTCTAGTTTACTAGCAGTCAGTATTAACAGATGTCATTTTCTCTGATAAACTCGATTGTACGGTTTAGTTTTAATAATATTTAGATACGTGGTTTTACTTCATTTCTTAAAATAAATGAATGGTAATATATTAAGATATCCAATCATGCGCGCACCCAGGTCTAGGGCTTTGGAATCCTGAAGCCCCCCCCCCCCCCCAGTAAGTAATAAAATAATTTTTTAAAGAAATGGTTAGAGGGAACCAAAAATTTAGATAATGCGTATATGGTTCTTATAATGGTCGAAATTCGTTAAGGGGATGACTCTTACGATTCGTATACTATATATTGATTTTTCTTATAACAGTTATAATTTTCATTACTTATACGGCAAACAATAAAAACAACTAATTTACGAAGGATTTGTAATTTTAAAACTTTTAATATTATTTTGCTGAAATGTTGACCAAAGGCTATAACGAATGTTTGTCTTTGGTCACATTCCTGCAAATATAGGCCTACAATAAATTTAAAAATTATAAATCCTTGGTAAATTAGTAACAGTTGTGTGTATATGAATACGAGACCTTATTTGTTTTGAATTTTGTTTGTCGTTTAAGTTTAAGAAAAACCAATTGTACGAATCGTACGAGTCATCCTCATAAAATGATATTACACATCAGGCTAAAAAAATTTCGCCTCTGGCGGCTAAGTGGCTGCGACCCCCGGACCCCCCTGCAAAGCGCGAAATTTTGGGGTATACCGTATGGAAATATTGTATAGGCATCAGTCAAGCTCCAAAGGATCTACGACTGCTGGTTAACGCCGAGACAACACAATCTTGATATAGGCTATCTGGTAATTCGGTAGGTTATTATGATGTATAGCGGAAAATAGAATGAATATGAAAAAAAAACTCATCTTTCCACATTACTTGCTTCTTATAATACATTAGCCTTTGAGTAAACAGCATCTAAAGTATACGAGTATATATACGCAGTGTGTATATACTGTATAGCATAATAGTCTGACTGCTGTCAATTCAATGTAAATATACGACTTTCCTGCCGCTATAAAAGGTCGAGTAGCCCGTTGACTGAAATCTATTTATCTTAAGGCGTTGATTTATGTTTGGTTGGATAAAGATATAAGCTAAAAGGGGGCTATTATATAATCAACATCGCAGAAAGAGCTTCGGCAGACTTTCAATACCCTCTGATACAATCACCTTCTAACAGATGGTTTTCTGGCCTGACGTTAAAAGGAAACATTCGTCGAAAGAAACAATTTAAATGATAATCTTATTCCCACCATCAAAATATATATGCGAATAAGACCGTTTCTTATTCTCTTTATATAATTTGCCAAAACCGTCTTGAACGTACGTACTGTATATATACTTCCATTCAATAAAAAAGCTATAGGCTATATATAGGGAGAAACAAAGAAAAACTTTTAAATAAAGGTGAGCTGGTTTTAAAACAGCTTTAGGCTCTGTTTCTTCTCATCAGCAAGAAAAGAAAAAACTTTATATTGTCTTCCTATACGAGTAGCTACGAATTTATACTGTCTACCATGCAGAAGCAGAGTTAAAGTTAATTCACAAGCAAACTACCTCATATTATAGAATACAATGTAAAAGGTTTGCTGTACACTTTAGAACTATATATATATATATATTTAGGCTTATATGAATCTATGATGGTAGGTATATACGGTATACTCGACTATACTCGTACGAGTATACTGTTCGAGCCAGTGGTTCGAGCTATACAATATCATTTTTCCACCAGCCTAGTTTATAAGGCCTGTGCACACAACCACACATCGTACAAAATTCATAATAGGTTTACTCAATACTCATGTATATAAATATCGAATGAATAATGAATCTACTTTATTCTAACTTACATTCTAACAGAAGTGTAAAAATAGTATAGGCCTATATACACAATTTTTTATATAACCATAAAATAATATGTTAAATAAGTAAATGAATATAGCCTAACTTTTTTTCTATATAACGGACCATCAAGTTTAAAAATATGTATTCACCCTTGATGGGGCATAAACTATATATACTCTAGGTTTATTAGATCGAAATAAAATGTTTACCTTCATAGCTTATACGTATATAGTTTTTTTTTTCTTATACGGTACAGATCAGTACAGCAGGCTGTACTCAAGCTTCTGGTTAAAGCTAATATTGACTGAATGAAAAATATCCAGAATAAAATGTTTTATAATAATATATTACTCTGAGTCTGATGTAGGTATGCCAGAAAAATGTAATGCATGATATACCCAAAATTGTTCTGCGGAGTTTATTTTTCCAAAAACAAAAATGCATGTGTTTCATGTACAGTGAGAATTTAATTCAACGCAAAATCGAAAACTATTAATATCGCAATTTTTTCAGTCGCGGTTATAGGTTCTGAAGTTTCGCCACCTCAAATTTACATCCTCAATGATAGTG
>JAQGBM010000884.1:0-11971 GCA_034698405.1 Symphylella vulgaris | reverse complement strand
GATCCAACCGATTACTACCCGGTTCCAAACCCGGAACCGAGTAGTACTCGGTTCCCGGCCTGGAACCGACAGCCCTAGTTTTTAGCTTTAAATCGCCACTTATTCCGCCCCTATAACGCATAATACCGGTATTTAAATAGTTTATTTTATTTGCTACAAATACCTCTAAAAATATTATAGAATTTTATCTGTTTATTTTTTTTATTCTATAATTCCACACTGTTAAGATTTAAATATTATATTAATTGATTGTGTAAATAATTGCGTTTGCAGCGACGCACGACGGTGAAAATGCCAACCTAAGATTTTTTTCATTCCACGTGCCCTCTAGGAGGAGGAAGTGACGCTATTCGCTCTATGTGGTGAATTTCTGTAGTTGTTTTGTTTTTGGATCAAGAAATTGAAATCGTTACATCGGGTTTAATATCATTATTACTGATTAAATAACCTGCTCGCTGTATTAAAAATACCTAGGTAAGAAAAAGGTAAGGTAGGTTGATCAATAAAACTATCAAGGAATCGTTAAAATAATAATTCAGAGCGAATTTATAATTCTGTCGTTAGGCCTAATAATCATAGGTTGAGGGCAATGTGTATCATAATAATTGTGGTTGGTTGAGACTTGAGAGTAAAAATGTAAAATATTTATTAAAAAAACATATTTATGATCGCGCGAATAAAAGTGCACATTACAAATTTTACATCTTCTCGGATTAATTAAAATTATCGACTTATTAACGTTTACCTAGTCCTATGGTAGCCTAATAGGCTAAGATAGGCTAGAATCATGAGCAAATAACAAATTGTTATGTGCTTCTGCTATAATATATTATGTTCATTATTCTGGCTAGAGTATGGTATGCTGGCAGTGGCTGGTCCTCGGGCTGGTCCCTTAAAGGGTCATATTCACGCCGTGCAAAGCCATAAATAAGCTTTGAACCCTTGGCCTAATTATATTAATTAGGGGTCACTATAATATCAAACTTCAACCTTAACTTTATACACACACAACACTGAAAGGTGGAAAGAGACTGTAGCTCTAGTGTTTCTCAAAAGCTGGTCCGCAAAGCCCATTCTGGCAACGATGAAATTTACCAATAAGCTTTTACAAAAACTAAAGTCCTACTAATTTGCTCCCTAGGCCCCTACACGCCTACCCTCATATAAAGTAAGCCTTCGACTTTGGGCAAATCTCGAAAGCCTCTAATACATTTCAGTTAAAATGCTTTAAAAAAAGGACCATTTTATACTTTACATTACAATTCTTAAAAGCCAAAAAAAAAATTCACCTCCAGCAGTAATCTTTTAAGGAAAAAAGGTTAAGAAACACAGCTCTACATAACAGGCCCTCCCTATACCCACAAATATATTGACCCACCAATCCATCTGGGATTGGTTTACTTGGTTTAACCATATCAGTGCCCAAATGTTTATTTTAAGTCCACGCGGAATACCCATAATTACCCACAACGAAATTTGGGTCATTTTCTGTGCACCTTTTACAATCTATAATGGAATTTAATAAAAAATATACCTTAGGAAAGCTCACTTGTCAGTTATTCTTGTTAGGGATCGGACGATAAATGTCACATTTTCTTAAAATGTACTTTAATATTTTTAAAGTAAAAAAAGCAAAAAAAAAAAGTTAATTTTTTTACTTTTTTGAAAAAAAAAAACTATAGGCTACCATGGTCTTTTTTAAGAATTATTTAAATATATTAAAATACATTTTAACGAAAATATGACATTTACCGATCCATACAAGAATATTAACTGAGCTTTTCTAAGGTATATTTTTTTATTAAATTCCACTCCTTTTAAAATTGTGCAGAGAAAATGACCCAAATTTCGTTGTGGGTATTTCACATGCACTTAATCTAAAAATAATTTCTATGCATATTGTTCTGAAAGGTAGCACTGGCCTATTAAGTTTGTTTACTCTCAAAAAGTGCCCTTTGTGGGGGTATTATGAACCACAGAAACAAATTAACAAATACCAACTTTGATATTAATAACTTATTCATTTATTTTTTAATAGGTACAAATTTAGAGGAATGATGGAAGAAAGTGGGAAGAATTCAGCTGATAATCAAGAAGGTCCAATCACTTCAAATAATAAAAATTCGTGTTCTATTTGCTTCAGGGAATTTAGAAACAAGTCACTTTTGAAACAACACGAAATTAAGGTTCACGACGATATTTACCAGTGTGCAGAATGCCACCAAACCTTCACCAGCAAGAAACCATTTCTCAAGCATTTAAATATTAATCACAACAATGTTTGTCAGACCTGTGGCTTAAAATGTGACAGACCCTCTGCATTACAAAAACACATTCGCAGTCACACAGGTGAAAGGCCATTTGAATGTCAAATATGTCACAAACGATTTACTAGACAGTCACAAATAAAGATACACGAAAGAATTCACAGTGGTTTAAAGCCGTTTAAATGCAAAGAATGTGAAAAGAAATTTACAAATTCGAGTAATTTAACGGATCACGTTAGGAGACATGGTGGTTCGAAACCATTTTGGTGTCGATTTTGCAATAAACGTTTCTTTATGAATTCAGAATTAAAAAAACATGAGAAAATTCACAGTGGATCGAAATCATTTAAATGCAACGAATGTGGAAAGGAATTTAAACAATCGAGTAAATTAAAAATTCACATTCTATCAGTCCACGAAGGTTTAAAACAATTCGAGTGTCAAATGTGTCACAAACGATTTATTACGAGTTTCCATTTAAACCGACATGTTTTAATTCACAGTGGATCGAAGCAATTTAAATGCAACGAATGTGAAAAGAAATTTTCTCGATCGGATCAATTAAAACGACACGTTCACACACACGTTGGTTTAAAACAATTCGAGTGTCAAATGTGTCACAAAAGATTTACTCAAAGTGGAAGTTTAAAAGACCATCTTAGAATTCATAGTGGATTGAAGGAATTTAATTGTCAAGAATGTGGAAAGGAATTTAGACATTCCAATACATTAAAAGTTCACATTCGATCGGTGCACGAAGGTTTAAAACCATTTGAATGTCAAATATGTCACAAACGATTTACTCGAAGTTCGGGTTTAAAAGTCCATGCTAGAATTCACGGCGGTTCGAAGCCCTACGAATGTCATTTCTGCAATCAACACTTTAAGGAAAGTGGACATTTAAAATCTCACCTGATAAATTTACACGACACTGATTCGTTTAAAAATGGCTGCCAATTTTGCGATCAACGATTTCGATACAAGAAAGAATTGAAGATTCACGTCAGAGAAACTCATCAGAACGAGAAAAATGAAGAAACTGCTGAAAATGATTTTTTGATTACAAATTGCATAAAATGAATTCCATCGTTAATTTGCATAGAATTGACACTTCTTAAATTAAAACATATAACTGGCCAATTATTCTATAACAAGATGGTTTGATAGCTTTTATTTATTTTTATTTTTTTGATGGATCAAAAATTATACATGATACTTTTTTCCGTTTGACCAGCTGTGGGCCCCCTAAAACGCCAGATCTATAAGGCTGAGTCCTGTTAATAGCCCTCGGCTCCCAACTATTCCAACTCGAAATGCCGGGAGCGGGGAATGGACCTGAGGCTGAAGGTTGGGTTGTGGCCACGTCGCCCATCCTAGTGCTGACCACACCTTACGGAGCTTGACTAGAAGTCAACTTGAGGGCGACCAATCCATCATGCCATTGCCTCCGATTTTTTTAGAACATTTTTTATTAGAATAAGAAGCCCAAATAATGAAAACTGAGTAACTTTTTAATTAATTAAATTAGCTAATTATTTTTGTAGCCTAATAGGCCTATGTAACTTGTTAAAACTAAATCATGGATCTTGGGGAGATTGAGAATCGTCGGTATATTTTACAACTCGTTATAATAAAGTTTTCATTTTGACAAACTACCGTAAATAAAATAAAAAATCGAGCCATTGACAATTTCCACTCTTTAATATTTGGATATTTTGTAACCTTGTTCGCCTGATATTTTATTTTTCGATTATAGTGTAATTTTACACAAAAACAACAATGCATATAATAGCAAAACAAAAATCGAAAACATTATTTTGGAATTTAAAAAATAGCCAATTCAAATTATTAGTTCTTCAAAATAAGTTAAGGAAAGAGTAAATTTTGAAATAATGACTGACTATTGAATATTTTCGAAAATAATTAAAACATGCTTAGTAAAATAATTCATGTATAATTATTTAAAGTCAGGTTAAAGTGTTACTATGTCAGAGATGTAACTAAAATTATTTTAATAGTAAAACAATACTGAGCTCTGAGAAAAAAATGTAAAAGTGCATAATTATCAGCCATTGAAAATGATTGTTTTTTGTCTGTTACTATAAATGGTGCAATAAAGTTTAAAGTTACTGTAAGTCTGTTTTTCTTAATCTTATTTTTCGAATTCGGTTGGACATATTTTTCAAAATTTTTTTTCTTTCTTTTTTGGACATCATTACCAGGGAAAAATTTGCTAATAACTGGGGGACATGAAAATCTATATTTAACGAAAAAAAAAATTAACCCGCATGCTAAATTCCAAGTTGTATTTTGTGTGTACCTACTCTGGGTATTTGGGGTTCTCCTGTATAATAATTAGAAGCCGGAGCAAGACCAATGTGTAAAGTCAGATAACCTATCCTAGCTGGCGGGTGATTAAACAGCCCAACAACCCACAGGGTTTTGTGCTATACGTTGCAGCTAGCAGGATGATTCTGCACAATAAGTAGCTGTTAAAACTTCCATTCAACCACTGACCACGCTAGAAGAAGCCAACGAGAACTGGCACTATTCAGGTGTGATCACGATGTAAGATTAGATTCAATATTTGGATATGAGGAGAGTAAATAACATGTTCGCAGCGCCTCTGTGGTTTAATTACCAACAATGGTATCTGCATCTGTCTAGCAGGCAGCATCACTGTTCACTCTATGTTATGGCAGCCATTTTGTTTGTTTACGTTTTGTCAGGAAGGGTGGAAAGAATCTTAATTTCATCGGCATCGGTTTAAATAGTAGTTTTGGTGATAAAACTGTATGTTGTATTACTGTGGCACATCTTAATTAAGGTAAATATGAGTTTATAACATGGAATTTTTCTTCTATTTTTGGCTCTACGTGACGTAGAGGGAGTTTTTAACCATCTGTAACACAGATTACCTGTAATCTGTGATCTGTAATATTCAAAGGCGGATTTATGGTGGTTTTATCATGGATAAACTATACGTATCTTACTTCGTAAACCGTGATTGGGATTATTTAATTATAAAAACATAATGACCAAGAGGAAGTTTATCTGCTTCATTTAATCATTTGACACCCTATGAAGTCGATCTGGGGCGATCGCGAGTTAGGCTATTCGTCACCCTAACTCCGAAGCTTTTTTCCATAGGAAATACCCATGAAACTCTGGTGTTTTTGGTGACGATCAATTTTACCAATCAAATTGAGCGTATCATGCAGTAGGCTATTCATCATGCTAAACATTTTTCAGGGTTCTGCAGTTGTTCGCAGCACATTAGTTTTTTTTTTCCATAATCCAGATTTCCAGCACTCGGCCACTAACTAAAATTAGGTGCCTCGCAGAGTTTGTTTGACTTGATTATATCAGGCAGGGGTTAGCGTTCCATTTGGTTTTTGCACCAGGGACTTTAAGGAACTAAAAAAAATTCAAGGAACATGGTTTTTATTATTTATTTATTTGAAACAAAAATACAATATTTATAATGTTCCAGAACCAGCATAGTCAACATTTTGTTAAATGTTATACATTAAATTGTAGAAAATACATATCTAATTGATATTTTAGTCCCAAACGGAACGCTAAACCCGTATTCTATTTCTACCCAGGCATGACTGTGATAATAAAATTAAGACATTAAAAGTTCAGATTTAATACAATTAAATTAATCTCGGTAGCCTATCTTATTTTTTTTTTCTTTTTAGGTCCAATTCACATTATTTTAAATCAGAAGAAGAAGAAATGGAATCAAGTGTCAATCAACAAGGTACCAGCAAGCCTACCACCCTAAATTCGTGTTCAATTTGCTTCAAGGAATTTACACGCAAGTCATATTTGAAAAAGCACAAAATTGAGGTTCACGATGACATTTACCAGTGTGCAGATTGCAAAGAAACCTTTACCAGTAAAATGCCATTTCGAAAACATCTAAAGATTCACAATAAATGTCAGACTTGTGGCAAAAAGTTTGAATCACCCTATTTTTTACGACAACACATTCGTAGTCACACAGGTGAGAGGCCATTCGAATGTCAAATATGTCTCAAGCGTTTTGCTCAAAGATCGCACTTGAATGAACATACGAAAGTAAGTCACAACAGTGGATCGAAGTCCTATGAATGTAATGAATGTGGGTTAAAATTTGCTTCTTTTGGACAGAGATCAGAACACGTGAAGCGGAAACACAATAGTTCGAAGCCATTTCCGTGTCAGTGTTGCCAAAAAAGTTTCATCTCGAATTCAAAATTACGTCAACACGAGAGACTTCACAGTGGTTTAAAGCCATTTAAATGCAAAGAATGTGAACAGAAATTTAAACATCCCTTTTCGTTAACAGTTCACGTTCGATCTGTGCACGAGGGTTTAAAACCATTCGAGTGTCAAATGTGTCAAAAACGATTTACTACAAGTTCGAATTTGAACAAACATGTCTTATTTCATTCTGGATCGAAACCATTTGAATGCAAAGAATGTGGGGTGAAATTTACTCAATCGGGTTCATTAAAAATTCACATTCGATCGGTGCACCAAGGTTTGAAACCCTACGAATGTCAAATATGTCACAAGCGTTTTGGTATGAGTTCGAATTTTAGTCGCCACTTTAGAACAATTCACACAGGAGAAAAAATAATGTACAAATGCCAAGAATGCAAAAAGGAATTTGCAGAATCGAGTAATTTAAGACAACACTTTCGAATAGTGCACCAAGGTTTGAAACCATTCGAATGTCAAACGTGTCACAAACGATTTACTTCAAGTTCGAATTTAAAAAAGCACGTTGTTATTCACAGTGGAATTAAGTTGTACGAATGTCAAGAATGTGCAAAGAAATTTACACTATCGAGTAGCTTAAGAAGTCACATTGGATCGGTTCACGGTGACGGTTCGAAACCCTACGAATGTCAAATATGTCACAAACGACTTAGTTCAAGTGCAAAATTAAAGCATCACCTGATAAACCTACACGACATGTCTGGGTTTAAAAATGGCTGCCGATTTTGCGATATGAGATTTCGGACCAAACCAGAACTGAAGATTCACGTCAGAGAAACTCATCACGAAATGAAAAATAACGACGAAAAACCCATAATTAAGAAAGAAGAAGAACATTAATCCAATCGTTCGTATAACTACCCAAACCCAAGGGGTTGGGTGGTTTGGGTATAACCTTAGACCAAGTAAGAGTTGGTCTAAGGTATAACTGACTTTTTTTTTAAATATATTGATTGGTTTGTTTTTAGTTTATTTTGTTATGGATTAGCTAGACAATTTTTTGGGGACAAACATATTTTTTTAAAATAATACAGCCTAATAGGCCTATATCTATTTATATTTAGAAAAAAATTAAAATTTGGATTCAGAAAAATCGCAGTAGGGAATTCAATCCCGGGATTCCGAACCATTTTCGGTCCCCCAAAACCCGGGATTCAGAGCACTCAAACATTTTCGAGATTACAAAATTGTGTCAAAATGGTATAAATATTGAATTTTCACTCCCATAAATACTGAATTGCATTCACCCACGACAATTTACACGTTATTGTCAGGTCATCATTGATTTTAACCAGATTTTAATTATAAAAATTTCGTTCATTTATAAATTTTGACATTTTATGTTATATATCATAGACTAACTTATACAGTAAAATAGTTAATTCCAGGAATTTCCAGCAATTTCAGAAGAAATTTCGGGATCCCGAAAATCCCGGGATTGTAATTTTGCTCCGGGATTGGATTCCCTAATCTGCGGCCCTATCAGACATTATACATACGATTGTGTCCCATATGGACACAATCGGCGCCGCCGTCACCATTGATTTCACTGGTGCTTTTGATACAGGCAAATCCTCCTTAAAAAATGTTACTCCATCGGTATCAGAGGAAACAACCAAGACCTACTTATATTAGTAACTACTTAGAAAATAGAGGTTAAAAAGTCCTAATTACTGGACAGATGAGCAACGTAGTAACTCTATCTATTGACTCTGGCAACATCAAGATCTCCAAACTTGGTGTCCCATGCACAAGGCTCATCCCTTATTCCCTTGGGCCTCGGCCCCTTATTATTCAACATTTACATTAACTCCCTTCTCCTGGTCGAACGTTCGAACACTGTTCTTATAGCCTACGTCGGCGACCTTGCTCTGATATCATGGGCAAGCAAATCCAGAAAGAACTCGACGAGATACTCCTAAATAGCACCAACCATAACCTGATTATCATACACTTTCGTAAAAGTTCGAATCCGCAATCCAGCCACACTAAGGACCCCATTCCCAACACATATCTAAATAATGATACCATAAAATATGAGGAAAAATGCGACACTAAATAAATGCTAGCTTTCATTTTCATACGAACACACCAGGCCAGGTAAGAGCATTACTATTGCTTTTTCTCTCTATTTTCGCTTAGCGCGTTTGTGAATCTCCCCCATTGGGTAGTATTCACGAACGCTTTAAATGAAAATTGAGAGAAAAAGTAATAGTACTGCTCTCTCCTGGGCTCATGCTTTGTGTAGGAAAATGAAAACTAGCCGTATTTTTCCTCATTTTTCGCATATAATTTCAGAATCGGGCCCAACCCAATACGTAATATCAAGATCAAGCTTATACTGTATACATAGACGGACTGGCCCGGCGGAATTCGGGAGATTTTCCGGTGGGCCAAGATGCCACGAATTCGAGTGGGCCAGTCAAACCAGTGTCTGGATTACAAATTTTTTAATACAAATTATTCTAAAGTGCATGTAAAAAAACAATGGAATGGTAATTCGTAAAGTGGTAATTAGCACGTCAGATTCTTGTACATCTAATAATTTAGACAAGAAAAGATACTGGTGTAACAATCATCGTTTGGTTTATGTTATACGTGGTTAGTGTATTCTTGTTAAGTAATTTTATTTAAATTCTACCCATAAAGGTCACGTGACTTGACTGTTTTTATACTGACTAAAATTTGTTGAAATAATTCATCAAAGAATAAAATAAATTAACTAAAATATATTTAATTTCACTTACCAGAAATCGGTTTTAGATCCAACAAAGAATTTTTAAAAATATTTCTTACCTGAAACAAACAAAATTAATAAACAGTTGATTAACACCCTGTTTAGCCTATAAAATAAAATTTTACAAGCAAGATAATATCAACACAGAAAATGTAGGGAGACCGTTTGTCACTGAGAAAAATTTGGACCCCATTTCGAAATTTTGTCTTAAATACAGGGGGATTTCCCCTCACTCGAAACGTACCAAGATCAAACCCTGTCATATAGGTCTGGTTTAAAAGATTTTACCAAAAATACCGGTATAAATATTATAGCCTACACAGAATCCCTAATAGGAGAACAATGTTAATTACCGAAAAAACCGCTACTAACTACATAATGTAGCCTATAACCTTTACCATTAGCGAATTTTTTGGGAGAATTTTGTCTTGTATACTTCGTTATAACGTGCATACATAAACCTTGTTAGGCCAAATGTATGGTCTAAGGTTGTAACCTAACTTTGTATTATTTTATTTTATTTTATTGTTACCTTTAGTTTAATAAGGTAACAACATAACTTAAAGAATTGATAGATAGAAAAAAAAAGATTTTGTTGATTAGGCTAAGAACCATCCAAACCCCAGGACCGGCAACATGTGCATTCACTCTATGTATTTGACTTGTCTCTGTGCGTGTCATTAATATTTTCTTCTCATACCTGTAATATAAATTCGAGCGTCATTTTATTTCTGCAGATTGATCAGGTTCCGGACCAGAATTTTGTGACTTTAGAATACTTTTTTTTTCACTATTTTCTTTCCGTAAATCAACGAATAAATAGGCTAAATTAGTAACCCATATAGAGGTTAAATTAGTAACCTCTATATAGGTTACTAGGCTAAATAGCTTTAGAACAGAGAAAAAGACAAAAAAATGAAAAGCAAGGCGCTGTTACGTCACAAGCTGAGCACCGGTCCTGGGGTTTGGGTGGTTCTTGATTAGGCTAATTGTCTTTTTTCCGATAACAGTTATAAAAGTAAAATATTCATCTATTAAAATGTAGTTCTAGAAAATATAGAGTAAATAAAAAAAAAAAACAGACCTTATTTTTATAAAAATGAGGATAAATACTGTATAACTATGTAGGCTATAGCTCATTAGTTTTTATTTAGCTTAAGTACGGTGTACTACAGTGTGAACTATTAAAATAAGACAATATTTTTTATATTAATGCTAATATTCATATTCATATTACGAGTTATCAACCATTGACAATTATTATTATTGCTTTTTGAATATTAATAAAGTTTATTGTAATGTTTTATGCTGTGTTTTTTTTTCTCTTATTTTTCTAAATCCGATATATTTTTTTATGTATTTAAAATTAATTATTATTTGTCTGATAAACGACTGATACCTTAATTTATAAGAAAGTCATTAAAACTCATCAAATATTGATAAACATAAAAATAATTTTTATCATCAACCATTTTTTTCAAAATCTTCATAATAATGCAAGTAAAATATTACAATTTTTTTTCAAGATTTTATGAATCGTAATGGCCGCCTTATAATGTCCCATTATTTTTGGATAAGAGAAAAGAGTATCTTGTTAATAACATGATCGCAGCGCCTCTCTGCGGTTTAATTACCGATAATGGTATCTCTGCATCAGTCTAGCATGCAGCGTCGTTTTTCACTCTATGTTATGGCAGCCATTTTGTTTGTTTACGTACGCTTTGTCGTGAAGAGAGGAGAAGAATCTTAATTTTTTCTTCATATATCGATTTTAATAATTGTTTTGGTGAAATAACTGTATTTTCTTTTACTCAAGAACGTCTTAATTAAGGTAAAAATGTGTTTATAACCTTGAATTTTTCAGTCACTTGGGCATTTTGCTGAACGATCAGACATCCCTATGGCCAGGTAGGCCTATTGATCAATACTTGCTATCATGCTATGGCCTACTCCTACTGTATCCTATCAATTAAATAGCTGGACAATGGGCTAGACCTAGTTGCTTAAAATCATACTACTGTTACTGTATGGGATCCCAGATCAGTAAGAGTAGGCTATTTGTTACTTAGCGGTAATATTTTTAGTGAAGGCGGGGGCCATAAGCGGCTAGCGCTAGGCTAGAGTAAAAACTAAGGCCGCCCTACCTGGCTGAGAAAAGAATAACACGATTTGTATTGGTGAAATAACGTAAATCGTGTAACTACGACACATTAAGGATGCTAAACTTTCTTGCGCCTAGTTTCACGTTAAGAAGATACAATTAAGTTATAAATGTAAAGGTTAGGTTTATTATAAATATGGCAAAATTAGGTTAGGTTTAATGAGGATGTAGTGTGCTACCAGCGACCATGAATTTTTCATGGTCGCTGTGTGCTATACCCACGGTGTAAGAATAATATTCTTCTTCCACAGTTGTACTACCTAAGTTATTTACCTAACTGAACCCAGCTTCTTCAACTCTAATTGCCTTTCAAGAACCTCATATCAAACTCTATGGCAAATACCGCGTATCATCTAAAACTTACCTAAATGACATAATTTATCAGATGATTTCTTATCATAGGAGGATATTCAAAAGTGAACAATATTTTCCGACGGAGGACGAATTTATAATTTTTAAATATCCCCTTCCACGCTTAAGGTTGAATACTGCAGGTTTTGTTCGATATTTCGATGTTTTCTGGTTAACAAGTAG
>JAQGBM010000883.1:0-11978 GCA_034698405.1 Symphylella vulgaris | reverse complement strand
GTCACGATACGTTAAATCAAGAATAAACTCAATATAATCAATTTATCTTGTTTGAAATGATTATAATACATTATATTAATACATTTCTAACAAATGGAAACTAAGTTTTATTTTTTATAAGCCCGTATAAAGAAAATATTCGATAAACTTGATTTTTGAATTACGCGCCATAATTGGTCGTGGCATATTCCTGGTTTCATTCTTCTTGTTGTGATAGAAGAAGCCGAAATTATATAAATTATAATGGTTATAAAACTTAACTATTGTAATAAAACATTATATATTTAAGTTTATTATCTAATATTGACAGAATTATTTGCAAATTATATCGTTATACGAATTAATAATTTAAAATACAAAAAAACTGCCTGTTGTCTACTTGTTGTGATAGCTAGCAGAAGCCGAAATTAGTGATAAAATTTAAATATTTCAATAAACCATTAAATATTTAAGTTCCTTATATAAAACTGTAGAATGATTTTATTAATTACATCGTTATTCAAATTAATAATTTAAAAAAATAAAAAAAGCTCCCTGTTGCCGCCATGTTGCCTCGTCAGGAAAATTATATGCATTTTGCGCCAGACTGCCTATGCATAAATCCGGGCCTGGAGAGGGGGTAGTGCGGAGGCACAGCGCCATTTTAAAATTGCGTCTTCTTGTTCTTTTAAATTATTTAAGTTATGCATTTTTGTTTTTATATGAGTGCAATATATTGCACCTGAATGACTCAAATTGGACTATATTTGTGATTTATTAAATTGTTTTTATTTCATATTTCTTTCTGCATCATGAAGAAAAAAACTATTTTATTACGAAAGCACAAAATGGCGCCACAAATGAATAAATTGTGAAATTGAAATGAGTCCCCACTACCCCCTCTTCTCATTAAGTATACCCTGGGCCTGGCCTCTTTTTAAAAATGGGTTAAGGCTTATTCAGATTTCAGACTTATCCTTCCCACTAATTAGAAACCTGAATTTCCGAACCTGCATTTATTCACAAATGCATAACACATTTCACACAGGTTGTACTGTGTGTAATAGATGAAAAATTTCATCCATAATATGATCCAGATAATCGAGATTCCACTCTATGCATTTAACATGATATTATGTATTGCCATACAACATGATATTATGCATTTCTTCACAAATTGGCCAGTATTTGGCAATATCACGCAGAAAGAACGTCCATAAGCCACTCTTTCCGAACCTCGGCCCTGCCAGGCGGTGCCAGGAACCAAGGATTGCCTCCTGTTCCTCTTGCGTACGCATCGGAGGGATAGGACAAGCTAAAGCATTTAAGTGCTACATTCTTCTTATATTATGTATTCTCACTATTATATTTTTCTCGGAAAATTTATTATTTATTAAGATTTTGGATATTATTATACAGTATAAAAAAATTCACCATTACCAGCTTTTGTTTCTTCCTGCTTAATTTCCATTTTTCTTTAATTTATTCGGCAAGAATACTTCTTTTAACAGACTGTAATGTTTAAACACAGATATTTTATCAAATTTCCTTGTATTTTTCATGTTCAAAGTTACAAAGAACTTACCTTTTTTGCGTTTTCAACAAATCAAAATTAGGCCTAACTCAAGTCGAAACATAAAAATTCGTATTTAATTTTACGATGCTGTGCTTGAAAAAAATATAGAATTGTTCCTGATACATAAAATATAATTATATGTACTTATTATTTCCAGCCCAATATATATCTTTAAACAAATTAGGTACACAAAATAAATAGCTGTTCCGAGTGTTCGGAGAATAAATTTTAGAGAGAGAAGCGAACATTGTAGCAGCAAGTGCAATGGAGTTTGTACATAGGCCGATAAGAGGCGCAGCGATCGAAAAAAAAAATTTAATTCGCATTCAGCAAAAGCCAAAAAACCAGTACTTTTCTGAGCAGATGAAAGAATAAAATTAATGTTGGTACAAATATCGTTGAAAAGTTTTTATTAGGCGTTAACAAGGATTTTTATTAGGATATTAACCCAGAATAAGGAAGATTTAGACAATAATATAAAAATATACGGAGTAGCATTTTAATAAAAGAAAAGTGTTTTAATTTTTTCTTACAGTCCTTTCAAAACTATTAAAATATTAAAGTGTTAACAAGTAAACAAATTAAAATGTAAATTTATACTTAAAACGGCAGCAGGTATGCAATTATTTCATATATTTAAAATTCTCAATATTATACAAAAAGTTGAGAAAAATAATAAGCAATTATTGTGTTACAAAATTATAACTTACAGTTATCATTATAATACAGTAATTACTTGTGTAAGTTTCAGTATTATCAAGATTCTATAAAACAAGATTGCCTAACTTCAATGCTTTAGCCGGTGTCATCCCTGCGATCAGGTGTAAGATGTTGAAGTGTCACAGTGAGTGGTTTTTGCTTCTGTGTTCTTAATGTGGCTTGAACATAGTATACACCAAAATTTTCGATTAAATTTAAAGATTTTTCAAAATTACTAAAATTTTGCTTTCAATTTTAAGTATAATATCTCAGTTTTCTTTAAATTTAAGCAGTGACCCCATAATATATTTTTACATAATCGAAAATATCTATTCCAGACGAAAGTTTTGGTGTAACTGTAAGTTATGATTATGTTTGTTCAAGGATTAAGAACACAGAAGCAAAAACCACGGTGACACGCTATCCGTTCATTTTACACCCCGCAGGGATAAAACCGGCTAAAGCATTGAAGTATGGCAATCTTGTTTTATAGAATCTTGGAATTATTAAAGTGATATTTTCCCAGGAAACAGCTAGCTAATCAAATAATTATGTCTGGTAAATATAGATAATAATTATCGTGTATTTAGTTTCCTTCAAAGATCCAAATTGAGAAAGTTATTTTAAAGCAAAATAACCGATAGTGAAAAATTGAGAAAAAGTGAACCCCTACTAAAATCCCTTTTAATCAGGTAAAATCTAGGGGATTTTACTTTAAGTTGGCAACCAAATAGAGTTTTTAGTTCATATTTCGTCAGATGACGTGCATATAGATTTTACCTGATTAAAAGGGATTTTAGTAGGGGTTCACTTTTTCGCAATTTTTTACTATTGGTTGTTTTGCTTTAAAATAACTTTCTCAATTTGGATCTTTGAAGAAAACTAAATACGATAATTATCTATAGACTATATACGATCATTATCTATATTTATCACTCTATTTTAATTATAGCTTAGCAGTTTCCTGGGAATAAATTCACTTTATTTTTTTTTATAATTATTTTATAATAATCATGCAATAAAATTGTACAAAATAATAAAATACCTATTCGTTTCTTATATAAACTCATTCATTTTTTTGTTTATCCAAACTTTTAAAAATAATTATGAGAACCGGCATTTAATAATTTTTTATACTGTTAAATTAGACACTGGTCAAGCCAAATATCCCCACTTTTGCACTTTTGACCACCGGACAAAATATGTCCAAGTCCAACTCTCCGCTTCTTTCACTAAGAAATTAACTGTATAAATGGAAAACAACCTCCTGTTTCACATTTTACGAATTTGTTTGTAATATTAATTCTATCAAGCAATGGTATCATTTTTTTCTGTGACTTTGAATATTGTGAATTTCTCGTACGTAGTTTTATTTCACATTACACAAATTAATATTAAAACAATAATGACTCCTTGGAAGTTGGAATGCCCACTGAAAAACACTGTACGCGTATTACGGTAATACGGTTACGGACAGGGTTACGGAGTATTCAGTACTTGCTACTCAAGTCAATAGGTAAATTAGTATTACTGATTTACTGTATGAGATCGAGCGCAGAAGTGCGCGTAAAATTTATTAATTAAATTTGGCAACACAAGATTATTAATAGTTACCAAGGCAACGAATTTTTTTTTAGCAGAAAGCCAGAAGTAGCTGCAGCAGAAAGTTTCTACGTACTGAAGAAAAATGAGTAGTTTTGACGGAAAAAATACGCCAAAAGGACCCCTAGAAATAAAAAATAACTACGTATTTGGAGAAAATACTTACCTAGTTCGCTTAACTGTTCGCCAAAATTTGTTAACAGTAGAAATTAGAGACGAGGAAACGGGAGAATCGTGGTCAAACAACTTTGATCGAAATTGTAAGTTTTATTTTGGTCCACTTTCGGCGGGATTTTTAAATAACTTTATAAAACAATGAACAAACAATACCTTAAAGTATTAACATAGTCCTCACAGAATTAATATTTTCTGTAGCAAAATTTGGAATAATGTTATTATGTTTTACGTCATGTGTTCATTTGCATCGACGGTAAAAAAAAAAAAGGACATAGATAGTGCTTCCCTCGGACAGAGTCCAGGGACTTGGCATTTCTTTCTCTGAAAAGAATGCTAAAAAGTAATTTTTAAAAATGTTATGCTCATATTTAATGCTGTATAAATTTCTGAACATTTGTTTTACATAGGACAGGGTTTTCGGAATTGTTTATTATATATTAGCCTATATTGTAATATACTGGGTAGTATGATACCGGTACATTTTAGAATACGGCAATCCACCTAAGTTAATAATGCTATTATTTTAACTTTTGTTACTAATAATAATAAGTGATAAGTCTGAGCTTATTTAGTAGGCTAACTGTGCCGCCCACGCACACTCATAGCCAGAGCTGCTAAGACTTTCTAGATCTAGAAATAATTATTATGGTTTACGAGGTCCCTGTCTGAAATTCCAAGGCAGCCAGTGGTGGAAAAATTCTTGAAAAAAATATAGAAGCTAAATTAATCACGAAAATGAAAATATATACTGTACTTACCGGTACAATTTGTCGATTTCCGTAATTTAGAGTAACTTAATGTTTTGTAAACGTACTGTGATAAAAATAAATGTCATAAAACTAGCCGAAATTTGGAGATAATTACTAGTAGTCATTATTTATTAAATTACATTATTCTGACCACCGAAACAACTGAATTAATGATTGAATATTTGGGTCAATAAGTCCCAGACGAATAGAAAATAATGGACATTTTGGTTTCTAGGAAGTAAGAGTAGGCTCGTGTTTAGTAGCACAATATATTTAGAGGATACAGTTTAGCATTTTAGGCTGTTAGTAGGTAGCTCATCATCATCATTTATAAGACATTATCCCATACCATACCGGGGGCAGCCGATATAATTAATTTATATTTTATAATTTTGTATTTGCACAGATGTGGAAGATTTGACTCACAAGACTGGAAACTTTAAACAATTTGAAATATTTGTGAGCATGCTCGAATCTGCTCTCCTCAGGGTAAGTCATTTATTATTATTTTTAAGTTTAATGTTAATTATAGATTAGCTATTTAATTTAACCAGTCAAGTAAAGCAGTTTCGCTGGACATGTTGACGTACGGGGAACTGGAGGAATTGCATCCGGCCCAACAACACGATCTGTCGACTCGAGCACTCTCTCAACTCTCGGGCAAAAACAAACGATTTCTCATTCTCACCTATTTGGCCGAATTTGACAAGTAATAATTCTTTTTAAATTTATCGGACATAAGTTACACGTAAGACGTGTTAATACTTGACGCGAAAATATGACGTCAGCAACATTTTAATTTTAATTTAGAATCCACTACCCTTTGACGTTGAATTACCACAGCGCTCCGGATCCAAAGATGTTGATGGCAACAATCAGACACCTCAGAAGGGAAATTGTCATGCTCAAAAAACAGGTAATTACCTTGTCTTTAAAGGCCAAATCTCCGTTCAGACGACGGTGGAAGATGAAAAATAGGGAAATGAGACTGACCCGTTTTTAATCTTTACTCGCACAAAAATTTCTTAAAATGTCACTCGTATTTTTCATAGTGGTGGATGATTTATCAGTACAGAACGAAAATTTGGACAAATTTAGCAAAATTGAGGCTAATATTTATGGTTTTTTTTTTTTTGCAAATTTTGCACCGATTTTGCAAGAAAAATGGGTTTTTCAACTAGGCCTAATCGATTATTTATAGTGATACAGTCGAAATCGGTTATAGCAAAAAAATTTTTAACAAATGGTAGGATTTGCATTGAAGTCCATGATTGTATTTTATTTCGGTTATAACGAAATTACGGATATAACGAAGTAAATTCTTTATAATTTCGTTATAAGATGTAAAATTTTGGGAGTTTCAGACGAATAGTCAGTTAAAATTATTTTTAAAATTAATAACGAAGAATTTTGAAAGAAATTTAAAGTATTAATGAAGTAAAATTTAAAGTGCAGAGACAAAATTGGACGTCAGTACGGCATTTCCCAAAGCAGTGATATACCTAAATTTCGTTATTATATATAACGAAATTTCGCTATATCGGTCATAGCGGAATACGGTTATAACGAAGTGATTTTTCCGGTCCTTTGAATTTCGTTATAACCGGTTTCGACTATTCGATTAATTTTTTTTTTTGATAATTGGCCACCAGTACTAATTTTTCATCATCTTCCACCGTCGTCTGAACGGAGGCCTTTTAAAAAGACCCTGATGTGAAATAATATTTTTTTTGTTAATTTCAGGTTCCAGCATCGAGCGTTTTGCAAATGGAGTAAGTAATGTAACGCCTTTTCCCATGTTGGGGTCGGCCTTGCGATTCTCTTTCCCCATCCACTCATAATAATTGGTTTTTTAATGTGACTTTTTAAAATACGTTATTTATAAAAATGACATAATAATTTTTAGAAACAAGAGATTAAAGGACGAAATGCAGAGACTCATGTCTGAAAATTCAAGGAACGAATTAGCTAAATTGAGGGCAACAGTCTTGAGTTTACAGGTAGAACTGGAACGTCAGAAAAAGGACCACGTTAGAGACGTCAAACAATACGCATCACAATACAACCACCTACAGGAACAGGTCAGTTGAGATTGGTTGAGGCAAGTACCGTAAATGACCCAATAAAGGCCCGGACCTTTATAATATTTAATGTGTCATTCGGATTGGAGACCAGGATTTTATTACATACTGTATATCTTATTCGAATTTTGGAAAATGATATTGGATGAGACAGAGATCCTCAATATTAGAGTCCGGGCCATTATTTGAACCCGATTGGGTCTTTTACGGGGGGTGTAGTCAGTAGGTTGAATGTATAGGCGGCCGAACCGTCATAGGCGGAAAATGGGCTTAGTCAGTAGGTCGAACCGTCACCAAGCCGAAAAGGAAGTTAGCCGTAACGACAGTTGGCCGAAGAGGCAGTAGGCCGAAAAAGTTCAAATAACTTAGGATTATGATTATTGGGGATTTCTATCAGTCCCGTATTTTGTCGTTTCGGCCTACTGTCGTTTCGGGCTATACTGACGTTTCGGCCTAATGACTGGGTGATATCCCTTCTACCAATTAATTTTCGGGCTACTGTCCTTTTGTATTTCTTGCGTTTCGGCCTACTGTCCTTTCGGCCTTCTGCCGGGAATTGTATTTCTCTCATTTTCGGCCTAAGTACTGACGGTTCGGCCGCCTATACATTCGGCCTACTGACTACACCCCATTTACGGTAAGTTAAAATGAGTATTTAAATATTTTTAAAATTTTAGTACCGAGATCTGGAATCGAAATTAAAGACAGCTAATAGACGTAATAATACTTGTTCGGGGGACGGAAGTCGAAGTTCTGTGACCATGAGCGATCATAGTTCCAACCCTTCCAATAAGAGGTAAATAAAAGTACTTGGATTATTGGAATTTCTTGTGCAGTAACTTTTATTCCGCTAAATATAAGATTTCCCAAAAGGCAACATCAACGGGGTGAATAATAAAAGGGCCCTTCTTTGTTTTATAGGTCAGTTGCCGCAAGTAGGATCAAGTCAGCGATCGTTAATCGACAATCCAGATCGCTCTCTCCTAACAATTCACGTAAATATTTCACTTTTTCTGACTTTGGATGAAATTCCATGTTAAAAATAAAAGTACAGTCAACTCACCTTTTAACGTACAACGTTTATCACGATATAACGTACTTTACGATACAGCGTACCAAAATTTTGTTCCCCTTGAAGTACGTTATAATAACGTGAGTTGACTGTATCTTAAAAAATTATTTTAATTCCTATACAGTAATAATATTATTATAGAGTAAAAATTACTACCGTAATAAAAAAATGTCAGGTGAGCGAAGAAAAAAACAAGTTTGTATATTTAATGCAACTTTAGAACCTAAAATCTCTGGATTTCTTCGGTGGCGTAACATTTTTAAAACCGGAAACTACAGGTTACTGGTTACTACATCTTAGAAAAAAATTTCACTATTTTCTGTTTAATAATTTCAGTGGCGGATCCAGAAAAAAAAATTTGAGGGGAGTCGAAATTTTTTTTTCTCACAAATTTGGAATATATTCCCAGGGGGTCTGGAGACGAAAAATTTTCCGGATTCAAATCAAATTTCGCGAATTTTAAGTCAAATTAACATATACTTCTGTTAAGAATATGTCAGATTCTTCTGTTTTCGATGGTTTGGGGATGAAACCCTCGAAAATTTTTGTAAAATTCAGTAACTTTATTTTCCTTTTTTTTTGGGGGGGGGGGGGGGGGAGGCCCCCCCCCCCCGCCCCTCTCTCTAAATCCGCCACTGAATTTCTTTTGGATAGTAATTATGTGAAGGTTAATGTTATGTGAAGGTTAATGTTTTCACTTGTTAAGTTTTAAAGTCGATCGTTTTAAGTTATTAAGTTAACCTAGAACGAAAGTTAAAATGATGTATTTTTTGTCAGGTGTTGGATTTCATAGGTTCGATCCTACGGCTTACGTCGTCAAAAGGAATCAAAGATTGTCTGCAAACAGGTAGATCTTCATTTATTTATAACAAAAATATCCGCTTTAGTTATATCTGTTGTTTTCAAAATACCGATATTTTCCAAACACTAATTTTTTTTTGCCAAAAAAAAAAAAGTCACAAAAATCTGTTAAAAATGAGGTAAAAATACAAAAAAAAATTTTATTCCAAAATACGCTGTAAAAATATTTGATTATTTCAGATATTGATATATCGATATTTAAAAATCCGACATTTGAGGTCCCTTTGTATATCGATATAACTTAGTCTGCCCATCACTATAATGATTGTTTTATATTTTCAGTCCTAATCGAAGAAGTTGGAGCAGTCTTCCACCTACTAGGGGACCTCTGTCTAGCAACACATCTTCTCCCAAGTTTTCCGCTACATCGACTGGTAATAAAAACATAAATTTTGCCGTATATTGTTCCGAATATTATAAGTGCTCTATCCTATCCATGGATGAATTATTTAATTTGTATGTCCTGCGCAGGGGAATGAATATAATAATTATAATATGAAATAATGATCACACGAATTACGTAAACGCAAAGCGGGATGGAGCCGAGACTTTTTTTTAATCAAAAAGATCGAAAAGATGAGGGATCGGCTTATATTCGGGAATAATACGGCAATTGACCTCGTTTACGACAAAAAAAATTAATTTTTACCATATTATTTTACAGATACGAGTGACGGTAGTCGATTTTCTTCTCCCAGTAGGTGAGTCATTCGCTTTAATTCTTATACGTCATTATTATTTTATTGTCAACTGCTGGTGAGAAAAATTCTCACCATTTACTCATGCAATAATATTAAACCGTTGACCTTTCTGTTTTAAATTCGCTAGAATAAAATGCGAAATAAGAAAATTATTCCATTTTCTCATCATATTTTATTTAAATTTATTTAAATTAATATTATTTTTTTGTTCTTAGTTGGTCCGCGGACACAGTTTCGTCTAGAAATAAAAAAGTTAAGGTAAATAAAAACCCATAAATTATAGCCTATATTTAAAAAAATATATAAATATATTAAAAAATATATTAATATGGTCGATGTCAATAGAGGCTAAAATAATAGTTAAAATTACATAAAATTTATTAATTTACGAAATTTATTTATTTTATTGTAATTTTTAATGACAGTTGCCAGTTCGCAAACATCACCAGCCGACGAAAAAGTCTTCGTCGGGTTCGAGTCGAATCCAAAATAAACAAAGAACAAATTCAGGTAATTCTTTATGTATTTAATTACAACAAATTTTGTTTTCGAGGTAAAAAAAATGAGTAATTTTTTTCCGGGGTGTCAATGGGTCCGATTCAGAAACGCGAAAAATGAGGAAAAATACGACACTAAAGTTTCCATTTTCCTACACACGCACCAGGAGAGAGCATAACTATTGCTTTTCCTCTCAATTTTTGCTTAGCGCGTTTGTGAATTCGTCATTTTCTGGAGGGAAACAACTTTGCTCTACGAAATAAAAAGTCGGATGCCTAGGAACCCGGGTTCGGGCCTCGGCGGGGGCGAAAATTTTACTCCGTTTTTAGCCTAGTGCATATTGCTTCAGCTGCTACGGAAAGAGTGGTGTTTATCCGCACGTTAAAGACCCACGCAAAATTGTCCCTCTCCCGTAACGGAGTAGGCTATTAATATTTTTATTTATAAACTTGTTTATAAAACCATTTTCTGAGCTCAAACTCAATAAATGAAACTCTTGTAGGAGGAACAATGAGAGCAGCATCTGATGTTAAAATGGAAGAAATAGCAGCAATTGAATCTAAATTGGCATCACTACAGAAATACATGGCTCAAGCTCTAAGAATGTGAGTTTAATCCAACAACTTTTTGTATCCAAGGATTTAAACTATATATAACTTACACACTTACCTTATATTAAACCCATTTACTGTATTTATTTATAAACATATTATTTTGTAAAAATTCAAGATCTAATATAATCAGCACATAAAATACCTTGGAGGGGGGTTATACAAAAATTATATCAAAAATACCCAATCATTCTGAATATAATATAAAGGGAGAGCCTATAATATTTCTAATTTTTGTAGAGCGCCCCTCTATGGTTCCCTATTAGGGGTTTAGGAATGTGCTGAGAAAAAAACTAAATGTTGGAGATATAATTATAATATTAAGGCATCATAGGTTTGTTCTCTATAATACTGTCTCTGACTTTATAGTTTCAATATATTATTCATTCATTTTTCTCTGTGCATTTCTCGCAATAGCGAGTAAGTACGTGAGAGCGTTTTCATTCAGACGTCTGAATTTTAGCGACGCTGTCGCTCTGGCTCAACCATCCATCTCCACGGGTGAGAGACCGCGAGAACTTACTTAATTATTTACTCGTATTATTTTAATTAATTTGGTTATTAGTTACTATAAGTTAATTTATTTATCTATTCACCGACCTAATTGTTAAGACAAAAATATTTCATTTTTATCATTCTGTTATTAACTTAAAACTCTACTAATTTAATTTATCTAGTTAATAGTTTATCATAATTTATATGAAATACAATAAAATATAAATGAGAGAAAAAAGTTTAGTGATTTATTTTTAATGGTTAAAATAATTGATCGACAATAAACAAAGTTCTTAAAAACTATGAATGACGTAGAGATCCGTCTCTTGTCCCAGATGCAGCATCGACTCAAAGGTTATTGGAAAAAGAACCTGTTTAAATGTATGTTACGTAACGTTATAAGAATGTCGGTCACTGAGGCGATTGCTCTCCCACTGTCACGTCTCTCTTCTTGAATGAAAAAAAAACTACGTTAATTAAACATACTCTGCTGGGGGGCTAATACGTACATACGTACCTCATGGATTGTGGATATTTCTTAGAAAACATAATTAGCGTAATGTTCCGAATATATGAGGCGACCTC
The DNA here is from genome assembly GCA_034698405.1 of Symphylella vulgaris. Classification (NCBI taxonomy): domain Eukaryota; kingdom Metazoa; phylum Arthropoda; class Symphyla; family Scolopendrellidae; genus Symphylella; species Symphylella vulgaris. The sequence continues at coordinate 292 of JAQGBM010000883.1, read as the reverse complement.
GAATATATGGCTAACCCCCCAAACTTTGACTTCGTATAATTTTTGAAAAAAAAAAATTAAATACCGATTTATAAGACAACTTCAAAAATAATTACTTTATTTTACTTAAAAATTCCCAATTTTTTTTTATCAATAAATCCAAGTTAATGGCATTTTTATTCTGAAATTGATGTCACAATAAATGCGCGCACAAATTATTATAATGTAATTACCGTAACGGGTCGCCGGAATAGCTTCGAAAAATTTTAAGTTCGAACGGAATAAGTTGGCCAATTTTAACTTCGAACGGGTA
>JAQGBM010000882.1:0-11979 GCA_034698405.1 Symphylella vulgaris | reverse complement strand
CGTATAAGGCGACCCCCCAGTTTTCGGGTTCTGATTTTGAAAAAAAACCTCGCCTTATATTCGGGGATATACGGTATTAATACAATATTATGAAAACCAGCAAAATACATCTCGGAGTCCCCAGATTAATTTTTCATTAATCGAAAATATTACGCTAATTAAACGAGTGATTCAGGACTTTCTAATTTTTTATCATGCTTTTATTCTGAACAGTGACCTAGATGTTATTTAAAAAATGGTTACATACAGTAGTATTTATTATGTATTGTAGTATAAAATTTTAAAAAAATCTCCCAATGCTAATTGCGTCATATTTTCGATGTATTATGAATTCCCTAAGATTATTTTAATTTAAAAATTTTAACGACACATAACCATTTTTATTTGTTGCAATACCAGAGCACGAACATGACGTATTATAAAATAGGGGTTACAAACGTAATCGTTGTCAATTTAAATGTTATTTTCCATTTACTAAAACATTGATTATATTTATAAAAGCTATATTTTTTAATATTTCAATTATTGTAAGCTGTAATAATAGGGCTACTAGTTATAAAAAAATAAGTTTTGACACATGCGCGATTGCGCGGGTATTGCACTTTAAAAATAACATTGTTTTTAATTACAGTACATTAAATAAATATGTAGTTAACTAACTAAAAGACCTCCTCGAATTTAAGGGTTCCAGCTAAGCTTGGTTTCGTTAATGCAGTTTCTTACAAATCGTCGCTTGCATTCTTTTTAATAACATTAAAAAAAATTCAGAAAAAAGATTCCGTAAGTTGATAATACATTATAAACATAGCATTCAATATTCTAGATATTACAGCAATTTGCAGAATTAAAAAATAAAATAGTTTAAAACTGTTTTTCAATTATAATAATGTTTTTAACTTTTTCCATATTCTATTATTTTTCTATATCGCTTTTTTTTTAAGATGTCAACATCTAGTCCACAAAACATGATACAATATTATTATTATTTAACAAAAAAGTGTATACATAATTATTTACATACTTACAGTTCTACTAAAACACCCTAGATACTCTTTGCTGGTGTTTTTTTTTTCTAAAAAAATACCTGCTTGGTCCTCTTCTTCAAGGATAATAACCTTGTCCATAATACCCCTGGGACCTGGACTGGTAACCAACGACCTGCTGTTTGGGCGATGGAGGACATACGAAGTTATTCTGAGAATTATACGTAGACTGTCCCTCTACGAAATTCTGGGGAAAAAAATTATAAATTTATTTATCTGTTTTGATGATTTATTATCAAGTTAAATTACCTGATGAGAAGTTATTCCAGTGGATGGATGGGGTGAGGAAGGTGGTGGCACTGGGGCAACTGGTACCATATGAGGTAAACCCACAGGTGTTCTAACAAGAGGGGTTGCCGACGAGTTAAACTGATTGTTTACCTGTAGAATAATTATGCTATTATTGTATCATACCAAAATAAAAACATTTTATAGTAAGTATTTACTTGATACGTCGGTGGGTATTGTGGATATGGATACTGTTGCGCCACTGGAGGCATTCCCGAAGCAGATGGTGGCGGAGGGGGAGGTGGAACCGGAGAGACAGAATTAGCATGTAATGGTTGAAAAGATGTTGCAGTCATTACGTGTGGAGGTCCGAGAGATGGTATGGGCTGGGGAGGCGGTACTGTACTACCTACACAAACAAAATATTACAATGTATCACGGTAATTAACCTCAAAACTGCTGAACCGAAAGCATGATTAATTTACCTGGTAAGCAATGTGGTAGAGGCACTGCATTTTGCTGAGGAAAAACCCCTAGTGGTCTAGCAGAAAGAGCTTCCATAGATTCTAAAAAAAGCAAGCTCAAAGGGTTAATGCAATTTGAAATTGCTTAGGAACAAGTGAAATTAAACTTTCGATTAAACGAATAAATGAGGCAAAACTACTGTACTACAAAAGTGCTTATTTCTAATGCATCTGTATATAGTACTGCTAAAGGTACAAATAATCTCAGTTACTACTGTTCTAAAGCTACTAATCGTACCCCAAGATTTTCTGAAGACATAAGAAGACTTATCCATGCCTGTTAAGCTATAAGCAGACCAGTCAAACCTCTCTGCTATGAAAAGCAAAAGAATAGAAAGCAGAACAGATAAGCGGAAATGTCATTCAAACAAACATTCTAATAAGTTAGGCTATAACAACAAAGTATGCAATAATATATTTAAAGCAGTAAAACCAAAGGGAGAGTAGAGTTCATGCAATCTAAATTCTAACATAATCTAGAGGTTTATGACCATCGTTGTATACATTTAATTACACGAATATACTGTAATTACACAGTACAGTTGTCTGTTAAATGTGCTGCTGGCAAAGTATGGTTTCATCAGTAGTGTAAAAAAAATTATCTCAAATAGAAAGGTCGGAAAACTTTTTGGATCCAAGCCAAAATAAAAGTTCTCAGCGTGATAATAATAATGTTTTCCTATTTGTATCATATATCGGTCAATAATTAAAGTTGCAAGCTTTTTTTTGTCTTTGTTTGTTTAGTGTTAAGTCATACAAGTGAAACTAAATAAAATAAAAAAAACTCTTCAAAATTAATATAAACCTGAAATAAAAGGGTTTTACAGATTCATTCTCGAACCATGCACAATTTTTAATTTTTTCGAGCGTAAGCAAGCGGGAAGAAAACAGATTTTAAAAAATAAACATATAATTCATATTTTACCATGGTCTTTGGCGGACTGTTCGTCATCATCTCCCGAATCCATAAAGAGCCCAAATTCTCGCCGCAAACGCTGAGTCAGGTTTTCCCTTTGTTGTTCAGCTGACGTTGGATTAGAGTTCCATCTGACATCGTCACCGGTTATGTGTTTGCCATCCAAACCAGCCTTAACTTTCGCCGATAAACTCGTCTCCAGGGAAGGTAGTGGAGGAAGAGGTTCAGACAAGCTCACGAGCTTATCCAATGGCTCACTGTCCGTCGTTTTCGAACTCTCGCTCGATGACGTTTTGCTGCTCCCTGGGGCCTGCGTCGACGAATCGCTACTCGTACTGGAATCTTTACTCCCAGATGTTTCCTGCATCCTTTTTCTGTACTCTTGTAGAGAAACCTATTAAAAAAAACCAGTTAATTTAAAACGTTAAAAAAAATAATTAAGCGTAAATAAGAATGACCAACCTTTTTCTTTACAGGCGGCGGCTGCGAATTATTTTTTTCATTCGGGATTCCATCATCACTCTCAGTGGAATAATTCATCGAATATATGGACTCCATACTTTCTTCCCTCAATGAATGAGGCGATTGCAATGGTGGAGGAGGCGGCAAAGATTGGGGAAGAGGTGGAGGTGGCGGTAAACTTTGAGGAAGGGGAGGATGTAACGGCGGAGGTGGTGGTGGAGGAGGAAGGGGAGGGGGTTGTTTGATGGGACTGTACACGGGCGATGAGCATTTCGAAGACGTTTCTATACAATTCGTAATGGATGGAGAATGTGCCGACTTGTGCTTGGTCGACGGCGACAAACAAACTGGCGAAGAGAGCGTGCTCGCGTCCGTTGGTTTAACGTCAGATGATTCCGTCTCCTCCGTATGGGGCGTTGGTACAATTGGCGCTTCAATTTTTGGCGTCTCCTCACACTTTTCGACGCAACCACTGTCGCTAGATTTCGCCGATGGGTCCGATTTCGTATCACAGATTGCCACGTTTTCACTAGAGTCCGTTTTCTCCGATGTCAAATTTGTCGTTAATATTTCATTTTCTGCACTTTTAGCAGTCTCGAGCACTTTACTAGTGTCCGTTTCAAGAGAATCGGATATATCCATCTTCTCTTCTTCTTCTTCTTCCACTTCAACCTTTTTGGGGCATTGTGGATCTTCTTCGCAGACTTTATCTTCCACCTCCAGCTTTATAGGACCTTCGACGGATGCCAAATCATCGCTAACTTCACAGGGTGGAGGAAGGTTTATCGAAGTCTCCAATGAACATGTTTCTTTTGGAGGGGTGGAGCTTTTTGGAGGGAACTCATCCATTTCAGGTTCCTCCAATTTCTTGGCCTCCGTAAAGGCTTTGGTCAAGTCTGCCTTGACGCCATTTATGCTATCAGTGGGATACCTAGGTCCATCTTCGTCCATGTTGTCTTCGGCATAAGGAAGATATTCTCCCCCTGGCGTCGAAGGGGGTGTGCCCATAGAGAATTCCGAAGACATAGAAGCTCTAGCCAAGCGTCTCTTCTTCAGCGGAGTAACCAAATCGACGATAACCGGAGAAGCTGAAGGACTACCCGCTGAAGTCTGATGAGATGGGCTAACGCTGCCGTTTGGTATAGGCGAAGTCTGTCCAACGCTCACTTCTTCGAACATGGCTTGTCTCAACCAGCGTTTCTTTGCAGAGCCTAATGCACTCTCGGGAACAGCACTCTGGACAGCTGGCTGCGAAAAGCAGGGAGGCTTGCTGATACTCGACCTTCGAAGGTGAGACGTGCTAATTCCTGTTGGACTTCGTGCACACCTAACGTAGCTGTTTCGAGATGCTGCTTCAGCGAGAAGAGGCAGGGGAGCCAGAGAAGCTAAGTCCGTTTTTATAACCAAAGGTTGACTTATTGGATCAACCGTCTCGTTAAACCACTCTGTCATTAGCAACTGAAATAAATATTCAAACATGAATTTATAGTTTCTCAAGCAATTCATTCTATCCAGTAAGAATAATAATTATTATTACCTTTTTAGGAAATTTGGATCCCCCATTGTTGGGACAAATCCCTTGGCTCTCCAAAGAATAACCTACAGCCGATTGGGCAACCTCGATAACCGTTGCTCCATCAAAACACTGCGTTGTTTCGTCGGGAGATACAATGTCGGAACCACCACTGTTGGCTCGACTTCTTCTCCTACTCGTTGTTCCCGAATGCTTCCGCTTTTTCCTATAATCATAAAATAAAAATTTAAATAAATCGTGAACCCTTTAATACACAAAAATACGGAAAATATCAATTACCCTTTATTTTTGGGCTTGATAACCTGCGACTGCGGTGGAGGTGGAGCCATGGGAACAGCCACTTCGTCGCTGGATGTTGTTTCTCCATTTGGCAAATCTTTATTATCCTCTTCGTTCGTGGTATCTCCCGATTCCCTTCTCTTTTGATTACCTGGCTTCTTTTGCTTTTGTTCCTCTTTTTTATTGGCCAGTCTCGCCAGAGCTTCTTGCCTTCTCTGTTCCGTCTTTTCCATGCGAGCAAATGCTTTCATTATGGCTTGCAACTTCTTTTCCTCTCTCGTCTATAAAAAAAAAACATTTTATCCTTAATTTTTTCCAGTACAGTAAAGGGCAAAAAAATAAAAAGATCTTACCATATTTTTCTTCCCCTCTTCACTGTCCAAATCATCAGCACTTACTCCCTCTTGATTGGCTTCATCGCTGTCACCTTGAGGACTACTGAGCGGTGGTTTCTGGGGTGATGTTGGCTTCTGCTTTGTTGGTGAAAAAGAACCCACCTGGGTAGGAGATACCATTCCATCCTCTTCTTGAGATAATAATCTTTTATTTTTCCTTTTTTCATCACCAGGACTGCTGCTTTGATTAAATCCGTTCCGTCTATTTACAGGCATGAATTTACAATGCTCTTTATCACACGCACACTCAATGTTGGCTCTATAAAATTAAGTATCTCGTTAGAAAATTAATCTAAAAATTAAATAGTAATACTGTACTGTCTGTCAACATACCCATCTTTAAACTGATAATCAAAATATATGGTGATTTCATCATCTTCTTTTATGGGTTTTAGTGAAAACAGGTACAAATGCAATGAACTGTTCCTGACGACGTGTCGAACCTACAAATTAAAAAGAAATTTAACATTCTGTAGGAAATCCTAATAGGAAAATCTTAGGAATTCGTACCTCTGCATTAGGTAAACACGACCTCCTAACAAAGCGGGCATCATTACCAAACTGTCTCGAATCTACGCATAGATCTCCTAGATCCGTATGCGTATTATAAAACAGGACATATTGCGGAGGAATCCTTAAAAATTAAAAATGACATAACTGCATTAGTGACCCAAAGAAAATCCAGTAGCTTTAAACACTTACTTTTCACCGGAGTTACAGCTCTCATCTTTAAACTGAGACATCAGAAGAATTTTCCCCCTATATTCGCAAATGGCCTTATCCTCATCTATATCAGTCGTTGCAACCAATCCCTTCAAAAATTAAAAGTAACAATCAGAAAATATGAACCCTGGTTTACAGACATTTTTTTTTTAAATCAACTTACCTTCTTGCTTTTAGAGGTAGCGGAAACCTTGCAAAGCTGTTCTTGAAGCTGCTCAAGTATCCTCCACGTTGGATCCTCTGTTTGGTATTTCATTTTGCTATTCGATAAGCACAATTGCATTTCGTAGCTGTACTGGTTATACATCGCTTCTTCGTAATTTTGGGGTGGCTTGCTATATTGTAAATAAAAAAATATTATAAAAAAAAATAATTATGCTCTACATTCCAATACTGTATAAAATTTACATTTTTATTAACTTACATGTTGTCTTTTTCTTCATCACTCCCATAGGATTCGGCCTTGCTCTTACTCTATAGAGAATAAATTATGGCATTAGTACACTAATCACTTATTAAATTATTTCAACTAACTTTACTTACTCTTTTTCTCGGAGATCTTTTTTCATCCTTCTTTTCCTTGCTCTGCTGTTGTTTCAACTTTCTGTTTGTTTGAGATTTCGAAGGTTCCTCTTCTTTTTTCTTTCTTTCAGAAGCCTTTCTGCTTCTCGGGGTAGATGGTCCTTTAGCCAATTTGCTCTGAACGTGGTCATTGCTACTATCCTCTGAACTACCATCCGCTGTACTTGGTTGTTGAATTATTGCTATTATTGAAAATTATCTCTCATAAATATTAATTCTCTGTAACAAATATTTATTTAACACTTCTTACGTGTGATTTTGTTCCTTTTCTTTGATTGTAATGCTTTTGCCTTCTGCTTGTCTATTTTCCTGGGTTCGCATCTTTCACAAAGGTATGTATCAGGAATCTTGTTCCTGTCGAGTCCCATACATTCAACATGTTGCCATACACTACAAGAAGGTATTATTAGTATTTTGAGTTCATAACATACACATTAAATACCGCATTTCATTCTACTTACGAGCATTTATCGCAACATATCATGTATTCATCATCGTGACAAAATTCACTGCAATAAAAGTATATAATGTTGAAATTATCCATAATAAAAATAATAATGGTCGGTAATTTTGTAAGATGAAAACTTACCATATACATCTAGTAATCCCTTCCTCTACAGGTCCCTCTTCATTTGTGGTATTAGTAATGACAGATGTATTAGTATCTTCATCAACTGATCCATTAACTTTGGGAACTGGGGACAACGGAGGAGTTGGTGGAGGTGGAGCACCATAGTTGTGATCTTGTAAAACAAACTGGTAAAAATTTTAAATAAAAATTATTATAAGTTCTTATCTTTTGTGTTGATAATACATGCTGCACTGCAATGTAAATATAGGCTAGATCTACAAAGGCTTGCTAACTAGAAAGTAGAAAGTAAAAGACCAACAAACAGAAAGTAAACAAACCTGATAAGGTAGACCACAGTAATGTGAATATGTCCCTGAGGTTGAATTCCCTTCTCTATTTTCATTTGGTTTTACAGGAGCTTCCATGGTATTTAACCTACAAAAGGGTAAATCTTGAGTTAAAAACTAAACAAGTTCCATGGTAAAATATTACGGTGTAACTCATCTTGTGTTATTTCTTTAAATCCGAAGACAACGCTAAACTTTTAAATTTTAAACTTACTCAGTTCCTTCACCCATGAACCCCTAACAGTAAGAAGTCCAGTTGTTGATCACACTTGTAACAGTATGACCAATCTTTGAATTTAGAAATAGTGAACTGATATTGCATGGTACATCCATCCATGCTCTTATGAGCATGTAGGATCATTTCCTATCTGAAAAGGTTAAAAATATATCTTTTTTAAAATCGGATATTAGTTCTAACAGTATCAGTATAAGATGCTATAACACTAAGGCTGGGTTCCTCTGAAGTAAATTAACTTATAAATAATAAACCTGCATTAAACTGGTCACCTGCTTCGTATCGCATCACATGATTCGTGAATTTATGAATTTAACTACGGATTAACTTTAATCCACGTCGGAGAAACCCAGCCTTTTATTTAACCCAATTCTCGTAATTTATTAGTTACACACTTAGACCATGTCTAATAAATTAATTATTTATGCCAGGGCTGGTGGCTATAAATAATTCAGATTTATTCAGTGAACCCAGTAAATCAATAAGTTACATTGACAGGACCGTGGACAGGACTGCAGTAAAAGGTAGCGTAAGGTATCTACACCGTACACTGTACTGTACAGCACAGGGCTGGATTTACAATGTGGGGGCTCTGAGCAAAGATTTTTTGGCCCCCCCCCCCCTGCAGCCGCATGTTTTGGGGTAAATACCTTTGGGGGAGGGGAAAATTTTTCAGAAAATGTCTTTTGAGGGAGCTATTTGACAGCCGGAGAAGAAAATTTTTTAAATGGTCATCTGAACACATTTTTTGGGGAGTCAGACACGGACACTTCAAAGAGATTATCCAGTTTGGTGGGGTGACCTGCTCTGGGTAGGTCAATTGTTGCCCATGCCTAAATCAGGTACTGGTACAGCACATTCCTGAATGGCTTTTTTTCCACGGTAGAGGGGGTTACACAAAAATTATATTTAAAAAAATACTTTCAAACCCAATACTCAATACGGGAGCTATAATAATTTCTGACATAATTTTTGTAGGCTTATGTCCTCCAGATTTCAAGAAATAGCTGGTAGTTTTTTTTATTTAGAATTTATTCAATTCACTAATATTGTAATTATATATTTTTTTTTACATATAAACAGTCAATTTTCTTATTTTAACACCCAGGAAGATTAAATTTATAGAATTAGGGCCTATTGAATAAATTATTAATAATTTGAATAAATTACAATAGACCTAGGCTATTTAAACTGTGTGCTGCTTGTTAATAAGCTCTAGCGAAAATATGTTGGGGGAATTCAATTTAGCCTAGCCAACTAGGTATTATGAGGGGAGTCGTATGAGGAAGAGGTTGAGTGGGCCACTGGCCTGGGCCGGGCACAGAGGCGATAATGATCGGACCATAAATTCCCATCAATCCTCAGCTTGCAAGTTATTAAATATACTAATTGTACCATGGCCCTCTAGGCTAGGTTCAGTCCAGCTCCCCCTGCCCTGTCCCTTCGATTATTTGGCACATTGAAGAAGGGTGGCAAAGGAAAAAAAAAAAAAAGAATAATCCAATAATCTAGGTCTGGCTCACTGGCTGTAACATTAGTGACTGGCTTGTGGTGGTGTGCGTGTGCTAGCCAGCTAGCCGATGACAGAAAAAAAATCTGGGCCCATACAATACATACATTTTAATAATTTATGAATATCCTCATGAATTCATGATTAATGGTGCAGTTGTTTCTTTCTTTGCTTATAATATTTTGTTTGTTTACAAACATCAAAAAATTTAAATAGCCTAAGTACTAAGTTACTAACTAGACCAACAGTCCCCTGGGTATCGTTACTGGTCACCAAAACACTTGTGTTTCTCCATAGGTAATACATTGAAAACACCGGTGTTTTTGGGGACCAGTAACTATACCCTGGACAGTCCGAGTTGTTGAACAGTTTCAAAGGCAACTCTGGCTAAAATGATTGTTAGTTAAAAGTTAGGCCTATCTATAATTCAAACACTGAAATCATTCTGGTGTTCTTGGCATTTAAATAATTTTAAAACTAAATATACTATTACAGTAATACCTTTTAAGCACATAGCCTATTTGAAAATTAAAATAATGTATTTTGTTCCCAATTATAGCAATTTAATCTTACGGTAAGTCTAGACGCCATTTTTAATTCAACGGCTTTTTGGTTTAGTTTTGGTACGATCTGTCTACCAGTATGTATAAACTATAAAGACATTTTATTAAGAATAACCTTTCCGACAGTGTGGAATACATGAAATTTTTTTTTTCAATTTTTGTATAATAATTCACATCTTTGGCTGATTACGGTTATGATATTATGAAGAATGAAATACGAGAGGTGTCGTTCAAAATAATACAACCATATTTTGGCTTTTCCAACAGCAATAATATATTATAAATTTCACTTTATAAGATAAATTGTATGTTTTTAAAGATAATTGTGAATATTATTTAACAACAGTAATAAATAATTTTATAAAAGGCTTAGTTTTCTGACCAAATCTTCACAAAAACACAATATTGAGAAAATGCTACCAGTAAGATCTGTTTCAATATATGTACCTAGGTCTGAATAAACAATTTTATTACATTCTACCTTCATATTACTACTTTTTTTCATTTTAAGAAATAAAATACGCATCACCATCGATGTCAACTAAATTAGGCCTAAGATTAGGCTTACGGTTCAGATCAATTTTCTAAATTTCTTTTAATCTAACCCCATTTAAACCTTAAATTTAGTAACGTACAATATATTATACATATATTAACTCATAAATAACAAGTTTTCTTAAAATCAAATAAAAATAGCGATAGAAATTGATGTTGTTTATATTTTTACTTACCATCAAAGAGCGTTTTTTACAATTTTCTGTCTAAAAAACGAGCGCTTGGATTCACGAAATAAAGAATGTTATCAATAAAATTATGCTGATTCTAAAAATCATAAAAACAATATATTTTTGCTAAAATATCAAGGGTTTTAAACAAACTCTTTCGCTGTTGGCTGAGACGGTACAATGGCGGCCATGCGATCCCTCCTGAACTACGGGGTTTACAAAAGTAAAAGAATGGAGGCGCCTTTTTCCAAGATATTTACCTTATTCTCAAATCATCAAGTTTGCTACGGCCTACTTTAGAGAGCACGGCGATAGTAACTTGTGCTGAACCCCTTCTACGATTACGTTCAGAGAGAAAAAATTGAAACGTATTATTATCGTTTCATCCTATTTATTCGTACTTATAAATATTTTATTTTGGTACGCTGGACAGGCTATACGTCAGTGACCGAATTTGTGATGGTTTTGTGGAAGTCTGGCGTGGATTTTATCAGATTTTATGATGTGGGCCTTATTAATATTCTTCGGAATAGTTAACTGCGTAGTAACGACATTCGGATTTACGTCTGTAAAGAATGCTGTAACCTAATTTAACCCTGCGGGTTTTCCCTATAGCTCATGCTCTCCATGATGCTGTCAATTTATTCCGAATGAAAATGGGCGTAAATATTGACAAACATAGCCTACATCTATTTAATATTAAACAAAAAATATTTAAAAATAATAAATACTGTATATAGTCGTGAATGCGCCTAGTGCCACTGCCATAATTAATACGTCCAGACTGGAGTTCTAGGCGTTTTAAATCAACATATTATAGAACATTATCATTTAGCAAATAACTGAAACCCAAATTTCTATTACCGTAATTACGAGTTTCATGTAGGCTACCTAATTTTTAACTGGCTAAAAAATGTTTATATAGTAGAAAAACGGTGATCACTACTCGGGGCTCATATCAAATAAAAAAAATCATTTTAGTCGTATTATGTAGGCTAACTTACAGAGTGTTTGCAAGAAAATATTCCTTTATTCTTAATTAATTCAGTATAGGCCAATTGTACTGTACAATTATAAATTCTCAAAAGGAATGTTTTAAAATAAAGTAACTTAATAATATTAGCCTATGTATTTACGTTTAATAATAATCTTTATTCCAACTAAAATAAAACACCTTTAGCCTCAGGTGAAGGCTGTAAGGATAGTAAATAAAGGATAGTAAATAAAGTAGCTTAATAATATTAGCCTATGTATTTACGTTTAAGGTGGTTTACTGCAGGTTTAGTTCGATATTTCGATGTTTTCTAGTTTTCTGCTTAACAAGTATGAAAATCGGGAAAAC
>JAQGBM010000881.1:0-11979 GCA_034698405.1 Symphylella vulgaris | reverse complement strand
ATTATGTGTACAATGTTCCCCCTTTCATGATGCATTTCGAATTTTTCAAAAATTCCACTCCAGAGGTCCAAAAAACCTCCAAAAACAGCTCACTCTAAAGTCATCACCATTAAAATTCAGTTCCCTGAGCGTCAAAAGTGGCAATATCGCATCAAAATGTCATGCATAGACACCACGATACGATATCTCACCAGTTGGCAATGTTCGAAATTCAGGAAACCAAATTTAAAATTCATGATCACGTCAGAGTGAACTGTTTTTGAAGCGTTTTATTAGGGTTTTTTTGGGCATCTGGAGTGGAATTTTTGAAAAATTCATCATGAACATTGTACACAAAATATGTAAACTTTATTTTCCATACTACAGACACTTTAAATCAGATTTCTTCTCTATTTATATAGGCCTAAACGTATTTTCAGATATTATACGTGTAAATAGATGGTATCACTGCGAAACATACCGTACACAGTTACACAGGTATAATAACCTAATAGCCATAATCTCATACAATGACGTTCAAATTGCGGTATAACAAATAGGAAAATATACACACAAAGTCCGTGTTTATATTTACATCGTAATTCCCAACTGAACAATAGAATGCTTTATATATTATCCCTGCTGCTATAACAAGCTTTTGCAATTAGCAATTATCTACCGATTAGTATAAATATTTGTAATTCTGCTTTGGCGTGTATATTAGCCTACTACGAATAAGGTATATTATGGTCTCGATCATTTTGTTCCAATTACATCAAATTACTTATAAAAGCCCTTTCATATTTAATATTCTTGCATAATAGTTACATTATTATTTATTCTGTATTTTCAATACAATCCTAAGTTATTTTCGGTGTAACTTAATTTAAAGTAATGGGGAATCTCTAACTCCTAAGAGAAAATTTTTATTTTATACTTACATGAAAACAAAATGTTTATTTTATATTAAGAATCGACTTCCTGTATAGGACTTGTGGTTTTCGAAAAAACTGCACATAAAATAATGTCAACAAACCCCCTCCTCGTGAGTCGTGACGTAAATAGAGTTTGTTGACATTATTTTCGGTGCAATTTTTTCGAAAACCACAAGCCCTAGGAAGTCGATTCTGGTGTCAAATGAAGCAGAAAAATGTCCTCTTGGTCGTAGATATATATGTTTACATAATATTTTGAATACTTTTCGAATTATCTTCGACAGCTGTTTCATAAATTTCTGTTTGTTTACATAAAACCACCATGAATCCGCCTTAAAGCTGGACGAATTTTTCTAAAAACACTCTCTTACCGTGAAAGCTTGTGACATTTCGAATGTGCCATTGCTTGCTGGCTAGGACGGCTACGTCAACCGGAATTCCTCCAATGAACATGGGCGTATCGAGTTCGAGATATTCTCTATCTCCCTCGTTTATAATGCTTCTGGCCAATCCTCCATCTACCCTCATTGTAAAATTCTTTCGGACGCTGAGTAGTTCGACAGTGTGGAAATTGCCATCAGCCAACTGTTCGTAACTAAACATGGTAGATACGGGGTAGTTTCCGACATCGTAGCTCACCCGAATTCGACCTCGGAATAATTCGACGGCTATGTGAGTGTTGTCGCCATTGTAAAGGATGACGCCATTTTCCTGAATGGTAGCAAAGGTGATGCTTACGTTGACGTCCGGACGGGTAGCGAGGGTAGGAAGTTCAACGTACGAATTGGAGTCCTGAAAATAAAATAAACATTTAGGACGTCCCTCTCTTATTGAACCTATTAATTACCGTAGTGGGTAGGAAATTTTGCGAAAATTTTCCGATTAGGAATTTTAGTAATATTTTTAAAGGAGTTTGAGGAATTTTCTATTTTACGAATATTTTTTTATGAATTTAGAAAATTTTTTATGATTTTTTTTTTTTGAAAATATTTCCAGAAATTTTCAAGTAATTTTATGGACAATTTTGAGTAATAATAATGATTTTTTTAAAGCAAAAGTTTAAGCTATTCGGGAAAATTTCCATTTTACGGATTTTTTTGGGAATTTTTCACATCGTTCTAGGAATTTTCTATTTTATTAAAATTTATTTCCATGAATTTCACTGAACTACGGTAATTTTCTGGAAAATGCTTATTTAGTAAAAATACGGTAATGAATTTTCTCAGAAATTTTACTTTTTGGGAAATATTCCAGAAAAATACTGTACATGTAGGACTACATAATACATATGGAAATTTTCCATCCAAATTAAAATTTTCCGAAAAATTCACAACTTTAAGGACCGGACTTACCTTGTAACTTAGACTAGTCAGGAACTCACATCGCTTGCCAGAATACCCAGGGGAACATTTGCATATGTAATCCGTGTTTCCCATTGGCTGGAAACAAACTCCATTCTTGCAATCGTGATCTTGGCAGGGACTGGTTTGAGGATACAACATGGCAACCATAGGCGCAATCTCGCAAAACATTCCTGCATAATCTTCGGGACATTTGCAAGTGTAGCCGTTGATTCCGTCAACGCAAGTTCCTCCGTTCTGGCACATGTGTTCCAAACAGTCGTCCATGTTGACGCTACAGTTTTCTCCAGAAAATCCAACTGGACACTCACAACTAAAAAATACATTTAATTTAATCACAAAATAGATCAATAATTATTTAACATTCCTATTAGTATTATATCTGCCTATTCACATTATGTGCAGTCATAATTTCAGATCCGACTGAACACAAAATTTCAGAAATACTTTTAAATATATTTTAATTTCATGACCCCCATAATTTTTTACGTTTTCGAATAGATCTTTTCAAGACAAACATTTTGGTTTGTACAATACGGTAATAATTGCCGTAGCTTACGCAATTTTTTGAAGAAAAATACCGTGTAGGCTACGTAAGCATGCACTATTGTCCATATTCGGTTCAATCAATGCAATTCAAGAAAATTACAAAAAATTTTATTCGTTTTCTGTAAGTGTAAACTAGAATTAATAAACTAACCCGTAACTAACTTACAGCTGGGTTTACTCCAGAATCCCGACTGCCTAAATCCCGACAGCCCATAATCCCGACAGACCAAAATCCCGACAGTCCAGAATCCCGACAGACCAAAATCCCGACAGACAAAATCCCGACAGACCAAAATCCCGACAATCCAAAATGCCGACAGATGAAAATCCCAAATGCTGCTTGCAGCAATCGACATGTCGGGATTCTGGGCTGTCGGGAATTTGGACTTTCGGGATTCTGGGTTGTCGGGATTTTGGCAGTCGGGATTCTGTGTGTCGGGATTCGTAAATCCCTTACAGCTATTACAGTTGTCAGTAACATACAGAGTTAGAGTAACACCCATTTTTTATACGATGTAACGGTATTAGTCCCCTATCCCCATTAACTTATACCTAGGCTATATGTACCAGTACAATATAATTACCAAATTCTGTGTTTGTGAATTGAAACCTAAGCCAATTACAACTGATTATCCTACAATAATTATTATTCTATAATAGTAAGAAGAAGAAAAAACAACATTAGTATAATGCGTACGTGTAATGAGTGTAGTGATCAACGCAAGAGGCCCCATTCTTGCATGGATTGAAGTCCTTGGAACAGAAATTGATTTTCTTCTCGCAGTAGTTTCCTGTAAATGAAAGAAAACAGCATGAATAGATGTAATAATGGGCCTAAGCCATTACGAAGTGTAATTATCATAATACGAAACTTAATGGAATACTTTTCTCCCACAGCAAGTATAGAAGAGAAATGCACTGAGCATTTCTCTAGAACTCTCGACGAGCACTGCCAAAAGCTTATTATACTCTATACACTATGAGATTACTGCAGACTAATTAATAATATTACATTTAATGATAGCTTACGCCCTACAGGATGCTCTAGGTTAAACAAAGCTTGTACTGTATAGTTATTTGCAGAGTTCGGTATGAAATTATGGTCCTGGGTCATTGTAAA
Source organism: Symphylella vulgaris (assembly GCA_034698405.1). Classification (NCBI taxonomy): domain Eukaryota; kingdom Metazoa; phylum Arthropoda; class Symphyla; family Scolopendrellidae; genus Symphylella; species Symphylella vulgaris. The sequence goes on along the minus strand of JAQGBM010000881.1, from coordinate 8,035 downwards.
ACTAATTTACGAAAAGAAAAACTTAACAGTTCAATTTTTTAAACTATACCCCGGTACGAAAAATTAATTTTCTCAGTTCAGAATTATTTCCAATCCCTGACTACTTTTGGTCAAATCGATTAAATAACCTTTTTTTTTTTTCCAATTCCCAACTTCGACTCTAACTCTAATGCAATGAATCCGAACTTTTTTCTGATCGAAATAATACAGATTACAGGTACCGGTATCCATTTATAAGATGCAATTATCGCTAATTGTTTAGATATAACCATATAAAAGCAATTAAAGGAATTAGTAGATATGTGCAAAATCACGAAAATGCATTAGCCTAAGTTTTTTTTCTACGTACTCGATATAGAACAGGTCAATTAGGATTTGATTTTATCAAATTACGATATAGCCTAACTTACACTGTTCCATTTGATAAAGATTTTTTCTTAGAAATGAGGCTAAACACCGAAGCCATGGGATATGTACTTCCACCTTATTTGGAAGTACGGTAGCCTATTATAGATCGAATATTTCCTGCAAGGATGCAATAATTCGCATGCCCCAAATAATAGGGGTCTTAAGGGTATTCATGCACTAGAAATCGGCTGGTATAGGAAATCGAATGTTAAAAATAAAGTAGTCAAGAAAATTATGAAATTTTATTTCAAGATAGATTAAACCCTTCTGATGAGATTTCCATTTTAAAAATGATAGGTCACCACCGAAATTCGGGAGTTATAAGGCTCCGAAGTTTGTATAGGTTTCTATGGGAGTAATGAATATTTGCGCAACTTTAGAACCCGAAATCTCTGGAATTTCGGCGGTGACGAATAATTTTTAAAGCGGAAATCTCTTCAGAAGGGTTTTGTTTATCTTGAAAAAAATTTTAATATTTTTCTTGACTACTATGGTCTAGTGCATGATATCCCTTAAAAAAATAATGATAAAATCACAGGATAAAATTATTACCAGAAGAATGTATCGATGTGTAAATGGAGCACTTACTGACTTACTCGTATAAATACGTGTACAAAAACCAACTGAAAAAAAAATATATAAATTAACAATAATTTAATTTATTTTAAATTATTGTTTAAAAAATCATCCCAGCAAAATTTTATAAATAAGACAGTTATATTATAAATGCTATATAAATTGAAATAATTATACCCGAGCTGGGCTAAAACTTTAACTTGGTAAACCATAATACTGTAAGTAGCCAACTTTAACTTTATTAGCTATGATTGAATAAAAAGAAATGATTATTTTTGTGAATAAGTTATTCAGAATTGAATAATAATCTAATTACAAATTTGAATTACCGGTATATTGAAATAAAATAAACAAATAAAATAAAACAAATACATAAAATAATAAAATAAATGTAAATAAAATAACTAAAAATAATAAATAAAATAACTTAGTTTACCATACCGCAGTTTCTTCACTATTTATTATAGCCTACAGTAAGTTAATTAAGTTTTAACAGTTTTACAATCAACCTAATCTAACGTCATTATGACGAGTTAAAGTCTTGAATATTCCGGTCATTTAGCAATAATATAATAGTAGGGGGATATTATATTACTTCAATGCTTCAAATTAAAAGAATATTAAATTAAACATTATTTTAAAGACAGTATCGTTTTCACTCTATTAAAACGTGTACGCAAAAGGAAAATAAAAAGTGATTGTCCGTATAATTAGGCTACATTTACACATTCTAAATAAGTTGTCACTATTCCTTTTATTTCCGGTATAATAATGGTAGGCCTAGTCTGACAATAATAAGAGTAAAAATACACATCTCCTTACAATACAAATATTACCCACATCCGTGTTAGCATAATTTTTATTAATAACAATTTTCCCTTTCTTCAGTTCTATTCTTTCCCCCAACCCAAGCGCAAATATTAAATACCCATCGTGGAGCCTGCATAATATTAATATTTATAATAATTATAGCCTGCATCCTGAGTCCACTACTGACCTACTAACTGTTGTACATTGTTTTATACCTAACTGTACACTATTTTATTATAAAACTGTCCCTACTACGTGAATGACAGTTTTGCATTAAAGCATCACACTCATCTTCTGTGAGGAGAGAAAATACAGATTATTAACTCATCACCTGTAACCGGCATTTTAATAACTCATCATATCCATTGTCGATTATGCATCATTAATAAAATATGAAGTTATTAGAATATTTATGAGGTGTAAGAAAAGATAGGACGAACGACAAAAAAGATTTTCTTAGTCATAATGGAATAAGGGATTTAAAAAGAAACAGGTAAGATGTTTTACTTTCTCTTGTGATGGCTAGAAAAAATGTTAGAAAGTACTTTTTTACTTGGTAACCCCGTCCCGGGATTATGTTATGTTACGTAAAAGGTAGAATTTAAATTTAAAGCAAATTAATTATGCTTAGGGTAATTTTAAATTAGGTAATTTTTTCGAATATCTTTTTTTAGTTAATTGAGTATAATTTTAGAAAACTCGGTAAATTAATTTATTATCTAGGCTATGTAGAAAATTATTACGAGTTAGGTGGGGGATCTTTTTTTTTTGTTGCAAAAAATGGTCCGTATCACATAAAGTAAAGAAGGGTAAAGTGAAATTAAAATATATCTGAGAAAAATTTCTAAAATTTTCTAGACCAAATTCCTCTATACTAACCTAACCTATTTTAAAATGGATTTTATTTTATTTGGAGACCCCATTTTTAATTAATATGGTCCTATTAATAGTTCAGCTGCAGTTAGGTCAAGTCCTGTCTGATCAAGAATAGAATAGGTGATCGGCATAATCTGACTCGGTATAACCACCGTATAAGATAGCCACTAAAGCCAGAACCTTAATCGAATGTAAGTTATCAAGAAAATTGTGAAATGTTTTCCTAATAAGATTGAAAAAAAAACCATTCTGATGAGATTTCCGTTTTAAAAATGTGATATCACCGATGAAATTCCGGATATTATAGGTCCTAAAGTTGCGTAAAATATTAATTTGTGCTTCTATACAAACTTCTGGACCTTATATCTCCTGCATTTCTAAAGGAGGCGAATCTCATTTGAAGGGTTTACGCTTTCTTAGGCCGGGCGAAAACGAGAACGCATTTTGCGTCTTGCTGCCGGACGCAAAAGTGTTTTTGCTCTCTGGTTTCGTAACCCCTGAACAGATTTTGAACAGATCTTGAAATGATCTCTTCGAATACGTAAAAATAATGTAGGGTTATTACGGTACTGCATTAAATTAAAAGATATTTGAGAAAAACTCAATCGAACACAAAATTTCAGTTTTTTCTCAAATATCTTTAAATTTAACGCAGTGACCCCACATTATTTTTACGTATTCGAAGAGATCATTTCAAGACGGACATTTCGATTATACCTGTAATATTATGATGCGTCAAAATCTGTTCAGGAGTTACGAAACCTGAAAGCAAAAACACTTTTGCGTCCGGCAGCAAGACGCAAAAATGAGTCCTCGTTTTCGCCCGTCACAACCGCTTCTTGATACTTTCATTTTTATAACGGGAATTTTCCTATGCAGCTGCAGTCTGCGGTGCACCGCCCTTAATAATACTTTTCTTTTTATATAACTTAGTTGATATTCATGGGTTCAAATTTGATGCCAACTCCTCCAAGTGCCTATAACGTAACTCAATTCTCTACAACGCCTGAACCTCGAACAAGTAGTACTACTAGTTCTGCCGTTAATGTTTCAGCACGGTCCACTCAGTTCACCCAAATGCCTTCTACAATGAATTTTATAAGACTAACCACTCCGGCGGTGGCCACTTCCCTATTCTTCGTAAACTTTCCGGCCCCGGTCGCCAGTTCTATAGGTCTGGCCCTCATAGGAATCAAGCTGGGCCTCGCTTCGGCGGCCGGATTAGTGGGACTTTTGTGGAAAATCAAAGCCTTCGAAATTGCCAAATTAACTGGATTCGGACTTGGGGGATTCGGACTTGGGAAAAAATTGCTACTGCTCAACTTTGCGCACCAACATCCTTATTACGGATATGGTGGGGGATTTGGTGGATATGGTGGGGGATTTGGTGGTTACATTGGAGGCTATGGTGGTTATGGGAATCCCTATGGTGGATATGGAAATGGCTATGGTGGACATGGTGATGGATATGTGAGCGTTAGTTACAACGGTTATGGTAACAATGGATATGGGCATGGGGGCTATGGAGGTGGTGGGTATGGCGGGGGCTATGGAGGTGGTGGCTATGGGAGCGGTGGGTATGGAGGGGGCTATGGAGGTGGTGGCTATGGGAGCGGTGGGTATGGAGGGGGCTATGGGAGCGGTGGGTATGGAGGGGGCCATGGGAGCGGTGGGTATGGAGGAGGCTATGGTGGGTACAAGGGAGGAAGTATTTATGGTGGACAGGGAGGTATTGGTAATCCGTATTATGGTGGCTATGGTGGAAATAGCGGAATAAGTGCTTACAGTCGCTATGGTGTCACTGAAACCAGTACTAGTGGTTATGGGAGTTCTGGATACAGTCCCGGCACAACCAGGGCATATGGAAGCAGTGGGAGTTCTGGTCAAAGCAGCGTCTACGGTTCTGGAAGTTCTGGTCAGAGCAGCATCTACGGTTTAAGGAGTTCTGCAAGTTACGGTTCAGGCAGTTCTGGAGGTTTATACGGTTCGACGTCGGGGAATTCTGGGAGTATCTACGGTTCCGGGAGTTCTGGAAGTTCATACGGTTCATCGGTAGGTTCTGGGACCATCTACGGTCCCGGGAGTTCTGGAATTGGATCATACGGTTCATCGGGAGGTTCTGGGAGTATCTACAGTTCCGGGAGTCCTGGAAGTTCATATGGTTCATCGGTAGGTTCTGGGACCATCTACGGTTCCGGGAGTTCTGGAAGTTCATACGGTTCCGGGAGTTCTGGGAGTATCTACGGTTCTGGGAGTGCAGGGAGTTACGGCTCTGGGAATTACGGTTCCGGAAGTTCTGCGAGTTCAGGGACGAGCATCTACGGTTCTGGGAGTCCAGGGAGTTACGGTACTTTCGGGACAAGCTACACGGTTAAACCGTCCGGTATCCAATTTCCGTCTGCGGCAGGAAGCTACGTTTATCCGGTTGTAATTAAAAATCCCCGAAAAAGAAGGGATACTTCAACCAGGGATTCCGAAACGATGAGGGAGTTGGAAAGGAGTGCCAGACAGTCTCCCGGTCTCATCCAGGAGATAATAGCCACCCACGTCGACCTGATATTCGACGGGATGGCGAGAGCCGACACGGAATTCTGCATTCCCAAACTGGTATGCGAATTGCAGACTAACCCCGCCAATAAACACATGGGTGGTTTTGAGAAAGACCTTTTGGACTTTTTTCGGTAAGTACCGTAAACCGTAATATCATTATTGTTAGAAGTCTTAGAACTAAGAGTGCACCGTTCAAAAAATAATGTTATAAACCGATAAATCTTGCCGATAATCTTGGTAATCTGCGCACAAGTTTTCGTTACTAAGTCTTCGTGAATGTATAGAATTTGCTTTTGAATAATTTTCGTAACAGAAAGTAAGATAGGATGTAGTCAGAAGGCCGAATTGACAGTAGGCCGAAAATGGGAGAAATACAGTTTTCGTTAGTTAGCTAAGTCTTCGTCAATGTGCCTAGAATTTGCTTTTGAATAATTTTCGTAACAGAAAGTAAGATAGTCAGGGATGTAGTCAGAAGGCCGAAATGACAGTAGGTGGAAAATTAATTAGTAGAAGGTATATCACCCCGTCATTAGGCCGAAATGTCAGTAGGCCGAAACGACAAAATACGCGACTGATATAAATCCCCTATAATCATAATCATATTTGAACTTTTTCGGCCTTCTGACGTTTCGGCCTACTGTCGTTTCGGCCTACTCTCTTTTCGAGTTTTCGGTATATTGGCGGTTCGGCCTACTGTCAATTTGGCCTAATGACTACATTCCGTTCGGCCAAATGTCGTTTCGGCTAACTGTCTTTTCGGTCTACTGACGGTTCGGCCTACTGTCATTTCGGCCTACTGACTACGCCCATTTTCGGCCTACTGTCAATTCGGCCTTATGACCACATCCCAGATTGTCAATGTCACCAAAATGTTCGCCTTGAAGAGAATAATTAGAGAACTATTTGAAAATGTACATAAAAATAATGGGTAACGGAAAATATAAGTTTAATTTAATTTAACGCAAAAATTGCAACTTACGTATCTTTTAATTTTACGAAAAGGCTCGACATTATTTTTTTTAAATAATTGGTTAGGGCCTATATTTTCGAATAGAACTCCCAAACACCAGAAGACAATAACATTTTGTTTTATAGGCTACTAGTTACAATGTTTCCACATTCGTTCAAGAGTTACGTAAAACCCAGAAGCGAAATCTCATCTCTCGACGAATTACACAAAATACGAAAACGAAAATACGAAAACACCAATTATTATGCGCAAAATTCATTCTTCGATTAAAAAATAACATGATTTTCTGTTCCGAACTATCGCCCTTTTCGTAGTAACATAAAACATAAGTTTATTTGTTTATTAACGTCGGCCTAATTCTGCTACTAAGACTAAACACCGACGCCAGGGGATGAACCTTCACCACCTTCCTGGGCCAATTTTGCCTCAGGGACAGGATTTACATCAGACGTGTATGAGGGTTCTTTAAACACTGCAGACTGCAGAGTGCAAATAAAAGGGGATCTACACGGGACCTCGGTTTAAACTCTCATCCGAAGGAGCCGCCACCCAAGAAATTTTCTCATCCTAAAATTTCTAACCTACCTCGCCCGGGTTTGAACCCGCAACCTTAGGATCTAAAGGCAGGCACGTTACCTCTACACCAACGGCGCCGGCACCAGTGCATCTAACTAAGAAACATTTTATTTATCCGTTTCTTCCTGGGTAAGCTCATAATATCATTGGGCCCGATTCAGAAACATGCTTAGCGAAAAATGAGCAAAATTCGATACTAAAAGGCCAGGCTAATATTATGTAGTTTTCATTTTCCTATCCCACTAAACATGAGGCCAGAAAAGAGCATCACTATTGCTTTTTCTCTCAGTTTTCGCTTATCTAAAACGTGTTCGTGAATCTCCATTAACTTTAGGCAATAAAACAAAAAAAGATATTTATTTCAACGCCTTTTGTTGAGCATCACCGAGACCCTGCCGAGACGTTAGTAGTTCTTAATGTTTAAACATCCTGTGTGCCAAAAATCGTGATTTCAGAAAGTTAGGCCTAACCGTGGCGTGGGTTCCATTTTCGAATTACTTTTCAACTTTATGAGGTTTGATTCTTACCTTTATTTATTATGCTTTACATAAACATCCCAGATATTCGTCAGTATTATTTTACTTTCTTACATAAAAACCTACAGATGATTTGATAATAGACGATGTTTAAAGATCATTCTTCTCCGCCAGACAGGAGAATACAAAGCAAGAGAAAGAATCACGGAATGAAGGGAAGAGAGCTTTCACAGAATAAGAGAAATAATATTTTCCACTTTCTTCGCATGGTGCGCTGCTAACTCAATTTTTACCAGATTACATGCAGTCATCATAATCTCACTATTATTATAAGTTATGAACTCCTAATGATGTTTTGTGCAATATAATTTATGAAGAAAAGAAATTATAGAGAAGTGATTTATTTGATCAAAGATATGAAATATGTATTTCATAATTAATAACAGGATTAAAATAACAAATACAGGGTGTTCAAGCTAAAGCTGACACCTTTGTTTATCTTATAACTTTTTATTTTAAGAATGTATTAAAATGGGAAAAGTGAAATACAAAACAGTGTTTCTTTAAGTTTTTCACCTATATCAGTTATGAAAGATTATGTCTTGTTGACGGTTACCTGCGCGGTTTATGCTAAATTGAGTAAATTCACATCGGGCGCGTCGCGTCGACGTAAAAATGGTTTTTGCTTCGGCGTTTCGTAGCCCTTGGACGAATATGGACATGTGATACATCGCAAGATCCGCCTTGAAAAGATCATTTCGAATACGCAAAAATATTAGAGATCACTGTATTA
>JAQGBM010000880.1:0-11979 GCA_034698405.1 Symphylella vulgaris | reverse complement strand
ATTACGCTGTTTATGGTCCATTTTTGAAGTATGAAACATTGAACAAATTAATCATCTCGATAACACACGATGGTTCAATTTTAGTCCAAATTAATGTCAAAACCTTAAGTAAATGCTAAATACGGTACCCGATATGTTAACACATTGTTACACATGTTTTATCATACTTTTTAACGTGTTTTTAAACATGTTAATACATTTTTCATGTTTGCAATGTTATAAACCATAAGTTATTTTGACATGTGTAGCAATGTGTTAACATATTGGAAAAAATACCAGTGATACTAAATAACTAAACTCGTATTCTACCGATAGGACTGATATGTATAGTACGTAGGCTATGGTTTCTAAGAAAACACAAGTTAATATGACTGAGTTTTTTTTATGGTAGATTATCAGTGCATAAAGTGTACCGTATTTTTACATTGGATTGAAAAAGGAGATTATAGATAAATTAATTTTGATGTTTGCATCCTTTAAGTGTGACCGTTAAATGTAAATTGGACAATTAGGTTTTAAATACATTGTATTCTGTATTTTACGTGACGTATTTTACGGTATGTAAAAAAAACCTAGACTTTTTTACATTTGGCCATACCTGCAGCTGTAAATGTATCATAGTCAGGCTTCATAATAAAAAGAAATGTTCAATGGTCTAATTATTATGTTGTTATTTGTAGGATGACAGAGGGGAATCTTCCACTGGGCTTGATTCAGAATTACACAAAGGATTAAATAGTGTCCAAAATATTCAGGTTTGTACTGTACCTTAGAGGTGTACCGATTGAAAATTAACTTAAATTGCATTTCAAATTTCAAAATCGGCTAAATTTGGCCAAGTTTTATTATATTTTTTTAAAACTTTAGAACTTGATTATAGGTCCTTATTAAAAGCTAAATGTATTAATTTCCATACTGTGAAAAATATATTAATGGTAAATTAGTAATTTTTCAGTATTTTTCTATAAAAATGTCCTGATTAAATTTCATGAAATTTCACGAAATTTGAAATGAAATTTGAAACGTTTTAAAATTTCATGAAATAGCCCACCTCTAAATGTCGTCTATTGATATAATAATTATTAGCCTACTTCAAAGCTAATTACTTTTTTTATTTTAATAAATTATTGAGCGCTGCACGCATATCATCTTTTCATCCATTTTCATCTTCCCTGACGCTAGTCAAAAACCATGGTGGAATGAAGGAATATTCCCTGATGCTAAGTTTAATTTACCATAATCTTTTTTCCTTTAAACTCCAACATAATGCATGATCTTCCTACTTCTTGGCCAGCACCCCTGTTAAAATATAGAATTATAGATCTATGTAAAAACATACATTACATTACCTGGATCGGAAAGTCGGCAATACTGTTGGTTCCTGGCACCGCCTGGCAGGGTAAGGACGAAGGATACCCTAGCGCGGCGATTTGGGCTAATTTGGGTGCTAGATAGATGTTTCTAACCGAAACCTTTCATTAAATTTAAGCTATGCTAATTGCAAATTATGCTACAGGTGCTAGGAACGAACGATACCCTGGAAAGTATACTCTTATACGTACACCGTCGCAGCAGCTAGACCTAAGCCCCACTACATTGAATAAGCGATATACCACTGTTGACGGCAAAAAAAGCGAAAAAACTCTTACAATAATTCAACGGTTACGAAGATACAATTATTTTAAGTTTTTTTTTTGCCATCAACAGTGGTATATCGCTTATTCAACGAAGGCCCTAGTGGCGCTTAGGTCTAGCTGCTGCTACGGTGAAAGAGGTGTATATGACCGGTGATTTTTATGAAATAAAAGGTGCCGGTTTTGGCACTAGGCCTATGATCTCACTTACAGTGGCTTTATTATCAGTTGGTCACTTTCTTCTGCAGGAACTTGTCCATCTGGCTTTCTTTTAGCCGCCATTTTTGGATTTTCGGTAAGTAACTGCTTAATAAACGAGTTTTCAGTTTTATAATAATGATAAACTCATGGTTTTATTTAGGTCTTGCACTCCTGTTTCGTCGTGTTTTGTAAGAGATTTTTTGTTGACTTGTGTGTTGTTGTTGTTGTTGTTTTATTTTCATTGAGATTTGGATTGGGGCATTCAGTTAGCATGGCACACGAAATTACATCTCGCCAGCCTGAAAAAGAATATAAAAAAAAAATTAAAACCAGAGCTTTGAATTAAAAATGTAATATTAATAAAGTTGATTAGATATTTTACTTTTATGATTTCATAATAAAACATTTCAGATGTTATAAAAGAGTAACTACATAAAAAGAAACAATAAAAATTATTTCCTACCACAGTTCTAATTTTTCCACGTACAACAAAAACAAGTTTGTTTACGTTTTTTTTCTTCTATTTTATCTGCAAAACTTGCTTATTTTTATTTATTATAGCATTATTTTGGTATGTGATAATTATAATTTATTAATATTTCATCATGGATGAAGGCTGTCAAGTGTTTCCTGTAGAAATATGGCTTAAAATAACGCTAAATTTAGATTACGACTCCTTAACAAGGTAACCTAATGAATGAATAAAAATCCATCTGTTTCTAATAGGCCTAGGCCTACCCTATATTTCTATATTTAATGTATTTATAGATTTAGTAAAGTCAACAAATTAATGAATACTATATCATCGGATGAAACATTATGGCATAAACTGTATCAGAGACACTGGCAAGAGCATGGATTGGGAGAAAGGTAAAGTTTGTAAACAGTAATAAATCCTTGATGCCATCCTACTACGTAAGTGTCATAGGGCGCAAATAAAACCTGATTGAGCTGTAGCCTGTAACGTAGCTGTACCCTATTTAAAGAATAGCCTGTGACCTATATATGTACCCTATCTAAAGAACCCTAAAACATATTAATTTTATTTATCTGGTAGTGATAAAGATTTAACATGGAAAAGGAGATTTATCGACATGTACAAACTACATGGGAAATATATATCTTGCTATGCAAAAATAAAGACAGCATGGAATAAGATAGAAGAAATATTAAAGGAAAAATGTCCTGACATGTTTACTCTTTTGAAAGGTGAGCAGCCGTAAACATTTGCTAGGTCAGTAAAAAAAAACCGTTATTCATAATGACCCATTGTGATTATTTTAGACCCAGCCACAGAAGATGAACTGGACTTAATTGAAATAAAATTGGGCTGCCCTTTACCATTAGATTTAAGATGTTCATTTCAAATTCATAATGGACAGAGAATGTTGGGTCCTGGGTAAGTAACATGTGATTTGCTGAAATGGTATTTAAATATTATCTATAATCTTAATTAAATTTCAGAATAATGGGGAACATAATGAATACTAACACTGCCTATTCAGAATGCTTGCTAGATGTTCAGACAGCAGTTGCAGGAATTCAAGTAAGAAGCTCTAAAGGCTATACTAATTTAATTATCAATGTGTGTCTACAATAGAAAACTTAAAAGATGTTTAATAGGGCTACGAAGTCATACATCCTGTTGATTTTTCATCCGTTGCCAAGGGGATTTTTGTTTTTATAGATTTGTCTCGCGAGACTGCACATGCTAACGATATATGCAAAAAAATCCCCTTGGCAATGAGGAACGGAAATACGTAGGGACTTCGGAGCCCTATTTATATTTTTTATAATTTTTTTTTTTTTATATATTACAAATTTCCATTAATTACCAAAAAGTAGGCTAGTAATTTTTTAAAATAATCTTATTTTACACTTCTGTCAAAAGCAGCCCTGGCCCCTGACTGAGGTGGGAGGAGTGCGCGAAGGCATAATTCAGGGCTGCCATAAGTGTAAAAAAGCATATTTTAAAAATTAATAGGCTAACTCGATTAAAATAAATGTTTGGAAGGAAATAAATTATAGAGGAACATACCGGTATTTTAAGTTTTAATGCAGCCTAAGTAAAAATAAACTAATATTAAATATAATAAAAACAAACTACAGTATATTTAGGGAATCCAACTCTGTAATTATATGCAATTTTTAATTCACTAGGTTCTTGAAGGACTGAGAGACTGTCTTCCTATAACGAACTGTATTTATTCGGGGGTGACTCAGTACCTAGCCCTCTCCGAATTTGATGGACACCCTACTCATCAAATATTTTATCCTACTGACTGCAAAAGTAGTCCTTGGGAGTGCAGACGAAAAGATTTCTTCATATCATGTTAGTATTTTTGTTTTATTGTAACAGTCGAAACCGGTTATAACGAAATTCAAGGGACCAGAAAAATCACTTCGTTATATCCGTATTTCGTAATAACCGATATAACGAAATTTAGTTATACATAGCTTGTAACGAAATTTTTCTGTATCGGTGCTTTGGGAAATGACATACTGACGTACAATTTCGCATCAAATCGTTTCAAAATTGTTTAAACCTGTGGGAAATTCCGAAAATTTTAGGCCCTGTAACGAAATTCGAAAGAATTTACTTCGTTATATCCGTAATTTCAGTTTCGTTATAACCGAAATAAAATACATGGACTTGAATACGAATGCAATCATTTCTTCAAATTTATTCGCTGTAAGCGTTATTTCGCTATAAGTTAACCGATTTCGTTAATAACCGGTTTCGACTGTACAACATACATTCTATGCCATTATTCAGTGATAGATTTCGAATAATGTCAATTGTAATATAATAAAGGTAAACTATTATAAATACGTGCTGGTCGCGCTGATAAGAATTATTGAGTATTGTAACTCATTTATTTTGAATTATGGATCTATATTAAGTGTGTGTACATAAACAGATAGATCGAATAAGAAATAGAAAATAATAAGTTAATAACTTAGATCTATTTCTGATCAAATATATTTTGTGCCAATCGAATATAGGTTCCGATTCACATGTCCTCTTCGATCTGAACAAAAACTAAGAAAAAATGCAATAATATAATGTCATTCATTAGTATTGCTTTTTCTCGTAGTTTTTGCTTAGAAGTGGACGTGAATCAAGCCCATATAATATGGTGCCCATGCCCAATAAAAGTCCACTCCTAACGAGTAAGTGAAAGTTAACTTAATAAGCCCCATCATCATACCGTACTAAAAAAATTAAGGGTTACACCCTCTTCTGATGGGAACAGAATATTGGAATAGCTATGTTATTATGATTAAATGAAAGACAACAAAATAGCCTATTAAAGAATAATAAGATATAAATCATATAACCCATTTTCAATCTTTTTGAGTAACCAGGAGCTTTAATGTGGGTTTTTGCATAAACTGCCCTTTTGTTTACTTATTAGAAGTGGACTTCGTAAGGCCAACATTACTTTATCGACACTGAACCATAATATTAAGGTCCCGTTATGGACTTATGATTGAACTTATAGAGGGTTGAATTGCAATCAACTCATTATATAAATATTAAAGATCTTTACTATAAAAGATGTGAATATTATACGTCTTGCGTCTCAACACTAAAATGTTCTAGTCATACGTTTGTGGGGTTGGTATAAAGGAAAGATTAACTATTTTTGGTGCTAAAATTTGGTGCTTAAAATTAACTCAAATCAAATAATGATAAATCTCAAATAATTTATTGTAAATACCGTATATCAAATTATATAAAGTTATAAATCTCATTTTTTAAAATAAATATTAATATGGTGGGAAAGATATAATAATTAATTAAAATACTGATATCAGTAATAAAACTAATATCTGATTATTTTTAAAGTCTTTTACAAATAAATAATAATAATGATTACAAATTAAAATGTCATTTAAATAAAAATTAATCAAGTTAAAAATTGCGATTTTGCAGGTGTTTATCAACAAAGTTATTCGGAAAAACCGTTTTATAGCAATTCGAATGTTTCGATTTCCGATATTTTTGTACAATTATTTTATTCCTTCAATGTTATGCCATTTAGGTATTCGTACTGTACTTATATTTTGCAAGCTGTTCAAATCATTGATGTGCTAATTCTGTACTTATATTTTTGTTGTACTTTGATCATTTTTGTGTAATAACTTATGCACCCATGTCTGTAGGTTTATACATTTATGGTAAATGGTACAAAACAATCATGTTTACTGTAATTGTTGCTATATTTTTTCGATGATCTAGAAATATATAGTTTAAAATTTAATGTAGTTTAAAATAAAAATTATTCTGAACTCAAATTATGTGATTTTTTTTTAAATTCTGTATAACTTATAATTTTTAAATTCCCGAATTTTTTGCGTTACGAGTAGTACAGTGTTCTGATATTAGGCTATGAGAAATAGGTCTACACTAATTTGTTCCGCGTAACCGGATTTTCCGCGGCAATACAGCTATTTCATATTCAGAACGGAAATTTGAAAAAGCGCAAAACAAGAGACAATCGAAAATTACGGTAGTCTAATCTTCATTCTGTTAGGAAAATAAATTTAGCGCAAAAAGGCCCAATAAATGGTTTGTTTGATCAAGAACTACACTGTAGTTCTTGGTTTGATTGATTTTTTACGTTTCGGTGAGCGAAAACAAAGGTCATAACCCGGCGACGGAGTGGGGTTTTAATTATTAATGTCAAGAGCGCCATCAGTCATCGGGCGGACGGGCGCTCCGCGTCAATGTTCGCGTCAACGTAAAGAATTATTTTTGCTTCTGAGTTTCGAAACCTTTGAACGAATACTACGGAATTTTCGTTTTGAAAAGATCTTTTTGAATACTACGTAAAAAGATTATGGGGTCAATGCATGAAATAAGAAGGTATTTGAGAAAAACTGAAATCTTTTTTATTTCATGCAACGCATGACCCCATAATATTTTTACGTAATTGATAAGACCTTTTTTTCAAGAAGAACATTGCGATATAATTATAATAATGTTATATTCGTTTTAGTGTTACGAAACATCGACACAAAAACCATTATTTTCGTTGACGCACTTGGAATTAGCCTATGTGGCCAGGAGGGACGTCACTCCTTATATAAGGGTTCTTTAACGTGCAGAGTGCAAAGGGGATCTACACGGGACCTCGTTTTAACCTTCCAAAAACAAATTGAGCCATCACTGAAAAGATATTATTCACTCATCCAGAAATTCTTACCAGCCTTGAACCGCCGACCAGCAACGGACCCACTGAAATTGGGCAAGGACCCAAATGATTTCGCAATAATTCATGCAGGTAATATTGGTCAGAAGATGTCTCAATATCGGAAATCAACCGATGTTAAATAAACCAAATAGATATCAATTAATCCAAAAATAAAACAAATTATTACACACAATATTAAAAAATAAGATAAATATTTTATTTCATAAATTTATCTTTAGATTCGATTAACAATTAGGGACTTACAATTTATATTTAGAAAAATAAAGCACGATTAAAGCATGGCAGTAGGAATTCAATTTGTTAAAATTTGGTAATACTGTACTAAGTTAATGAATAAAGGCTAAATGGTTCTTCCCCATGATCTTACGTACCTAGAATTTACGTTTTCCTATTTTTTAAATCTTGACATTAGGAAGATGACATAATCACAAATTTCTTCGTACTGCCAACTCACGTAAGCTTCTCATAAATTAAATTTTATATTTATTTT
Organism: Symphylella vulgaris; assembly: GCA_034698405.1. Lineage (NCBI taxonomy): Eukaryota > Metazoa > Arthropoda > Symphyla > Scolopendrellidae > Symphylella > Symphylella vulgaris. The sequence continues at coordinate 4,432 of JAQGBM010000880.1, read as the reverse complement.
ATATAATTTATAATTTATTAAATTTAAAACTTAAATAATTATGATACAGTTCTATGCAGCCACAAGTACTTTCTCTTTTCTCCTCTCTGGTTTGATTTTATCTTCAACACCTAGAAAAAATATTTAATCAATTTGAACTGAATGAACGAATAGAGCGGAAAAAATAAATTACCTGGTTTTTCGGAAGGCACCTCAGGAAGATTAACGGCTTCTTCCTCAGTTTCCATGGGCACTTCTGGGGCAAGTTTTTCTTCTTTAGCTTGAGGAATTTCACCCTACGAAAAATAATAATGATTTGTAAGATCTCAGATATTTTGACTCTAAAACCTGCAACACACGAACAGAGATAATAGGCAAAGTTTTCTTCGTCTATAACTTACGGCAATAAGTTCATCTAACTCTTTCAGAACATCATCCTCATCTTCAGATGTCAATGTTCCTGATAGTAAACTATCCAATTCCTAAAAGTATAATAGCAAGATATGTTGATCAATGCGGTATTTAATTAAATAATGTTTAAGCTTTGTAGGCCTACTCACTCTTTGTTTTTCAACACTTTCATGGGTTTCATCTAGGATCCTTTCAATTTCCTCAATTGATAGTAACTATAAGCAACATAAGATTGTTAATAAGATGGTTACAACACAGTGCAATGTATTATCAAAAAGATAAAACAATTAATTACCTCATGAACTTGTTTAAGTGCTTCATTTCCCCTCTTGAGCCCTTCAATGACTTGGACTTCGATTTGGGCATACTCAATATTATGTGCCTAAAATTTATGATGGAAAAAAATCGTAAAATTTCAAAAAAAAAAAAAAAAGTTACACATGATTGTAAGTTAGACTACTAAATTTTTAACATACCATATCTTCCAATTTTTCAAGTTGTGCATCAGTTTGAGCTAGAATTTGTTCCTGCCGTTTTTTCTTTCTTAACAGCAGCTTTGCCCTGCTGAAATTCAGAATAATTGGTGTTAATGGTAAGTACAATATTTATCATGTTCTTGCTGATCAAATGTTTTAAAAATATGCATTTATAACCTACTCTTTTTTTCCTTGTTGTAGAAGTGTTTTTGCCATCTCTCTTTCTTTTTCTAAAGTTAGTGTTATCTTCCTTTGGTACTGTTTCATTTTATCTCTTTGCTGTTTCAATTGCTGTAAAAGTGCATTGAAATATAGAATTAAGTTAATTAGTAAACTAATAGGCTCTGAGGGTTTTAGCTTTTTGGTTTTATATTAATAATATTAATAAATTTAAAATTTGTGGTCATGCTTTATTTTGCTATCTTTAAGCTGTTTAAATACACAAAATAAAATTGTAGGTTATTAAATTTGATGATACCTAAATATTCTACTCTTGATTCTACTAGCCTAGTAGTTTTATTTTAATAGGCCTACAAACAAAAACGTTATTTTTTATTTTTTTGGGCTGAATTGGCAGAAAAGGAATGTAAATGGGATTAGAGAAATGGAGGGTGAAGAATGGGAATGAGAATTGGAAATTGGAATGAAAGAAAACATTTAGGAATGAAATGGGAATGGAAATATACCATCAAAGAATGGTCCGAGTGGAATTTCTCGGAACAGTTCCACCCTGCTTAGTGCTTTACCTAAAGATTTTAAAATTGCAACTTAGAGTGGAGTGCACCAAAGACAGTTAAAGTTAAACTAACTTTATTAAAATCATAGATTAACTAATCACATGCAGTAGGCTAATATGAATAATGGAGCATGTGACCAATTTAATCCAGGTTTAAAAGTTAATTCACGTTGGTGCACCCCAGCTTTAGACTACTAGCCTAACTAAGTTTTAATTTTTGGACAGTGTACTACTGTGTACTAGCCTGCAATCCTACAACAGCTGCTAACAACAGTAATAGGGCCTACAACATTGGCAAGATGGGAATAAAATTATCAATGACCAGCTACCCAATAGGTGTATCAGCTGTTGTAGGTTGTAAGTTTATTTATTTACGTACTAGGAGATTATAATTAAGGCAGAATTATACAAGGTACTAGAGGTTACTTAGAGGAGGTGGTTTATTTCCTGCAGCCTGCTGTAATTCATTGCAATGACTCCAATGAGCAATGACAGTCGAAGGAAAATATTGGAAATTCACTTACCAAAACAGCTCGATCCTGGTCCGTCACACGGGACTTTTTCTTGGTTTTACCAAAAACAGTTCCCATATTTTGAAATTAATAAACATGCAAGTAAACCACAAAATATCTAAAAACACACATTGAAAAAACACTGCTAAGATCGTTTATTTTCGATCATAATATTTTTCTAACACTGCGAGCTACCATTTTGGAAAATAACATACTCTAACTTGCTAGGTATACTCACCTAGATTCTCACCGATGTTTTGTTGCATGATTCGAACAGCGATTGGCAGCCATTTTGTAACTTGGGTTTTTCATCATTTAATTTTTTAATATGAAAATGAAAAATTTGAACAGCATTAATTAGTTAATACTAATGTGTGAGGAGAATGCAAGGATTATAATAATTCTTCATAATTATTTATTAGGCAATAATAACTTCCTAAACCCGTTATAATAAGTGAGTTCGAGATTATAAAATATCTGGATCGATTCTGGATTTGTTAATCGAGAAAAAATCATATCGAGTCTAGAATTGAATCGTTCTGTGATGCGCAAAGTGCACGAAAGAGCTGCGCGATTTGCCGTTTCCGCAGTAAAGTTTTGATGGCAGTTTTGCACGACCAACTTTGCACTCTTGTTACTGTGGGATACTTGAACTTGATACTTAAGGATCAGAAAATATGAATTGTTGCAAAAAATCATAAAAAGCAGTTAAATAATGACAAATTTTATTGAAGTGAGGGAACGCCCATGGAAATTAATCGTTCTCGGGGCTGCCATCTCCGCCATGTTTCAACTTTTAATCTGGCAGTAAAAAAAAGTTTTAAAAAGATAAGTAAAGAGTCTTTTGAGTGATAAAAATGGATATAACTTGGGTAATGTCACAATATAATCAAAAGTAAACAAAATGTGTGCACTAAAATTTGACTGTCAAAAGTTTTCTCCAAACATTTTTAACAAGAGCAAGTGCCAAAATTGCTTTCGAGCTAAGGAAGCACATTCGGCTGAGGCCCTAGAAAGTAATCGAGTAAGTATTATGGTTTACTTGTAATTTGTGGTAAAATAATCTTTGCAGGTCCTAATCATCCAGTATTAACACATTTCGGCACTCGGCAGAATGGTGTCATACTTTTGGATTTTTTTTTTACCTAGCAGCACAGTCCTGTCCCAGTTTGACAGCAATCAGCATCCATTTTTTGAAATTAGCATATTTTTAATTATTATTTTTAACCACAAAAATGCAAATATGCTATTGTATTGTAGCCTATGTGTTTCCTTTTGAATAATAATATTTTATGAATTATATTGTATTGTGAATTTTAATGCATAGCCTAGCCAGAAGTCGACTGTGACATGACTATGTTTAAATCCACATTATTTGAGGCTATTTTAGCCTACAAACTTTAGATTAAATAAAAAATTTAGTCTTCAAGGCCCTAATCCTATTACGGTATGTCATTTTAAAATTGGACTATTAGTTACGATTCACAAATAAAGGATTTTTAAATCTAAAAAGATGAAGTTCACATAAAAAATATAATGAACAATAAATTTTATAGGCTATACCGTATGTATATTTACTATTTATTAGTAAATTAGTCTAGATCCCTAGAAGATGTACCATTGGGTAGCCTAGTACCCATTGTTCGGTAGGCTATCCTTTGTTCCTGGCACCGGTAGGAGCGTTGTTGGTGTTATTTAATCGCGGTGAGGGACATAAAAATAGGTAGGCTAAATAGAGCTACCCGGTAATTGTTTGAAATTTAAATTAACATAGCTTAAAATAATGTAAGGTTACTAGGTTAGGTTAGAAACCCCTACCCCCGCGGTTAGAAATCCAATCCCTATCCAGCGCCAAAATTAGCCCGAATCGCCGTGCTATAGAATGCCAAGAGGTGCCAGGAACGAAGGAAAGCCCCTTAATCAGGGTATGAAAATATCATGATATTTATTTATTAATATCAAAATATCGAATATTTTGATATATCCGATATTTTTGATATTTATAAAAAATTCTGAAATTGCCCATTTTCTTTGAAAATGAATTGTTTTACTATTAATGTAATTATTGTAATCGTAACTGAGCTATATAATCTTGTAGGCTATATAATTATAAAATTTTAATACCGTGTTACCGCACTTATAGGACCATGGTCTTATTTAAAGTGAAAACTGAAAAGGCACTGATTTCGTGGGGAAAAACTGATACATATTGCCTGAATAGAAGACCATGGTCGAATATGCGGGACCTGGTCTTATAAGTTGAAACATCTGCCTACGTAAACTACAGTCACATGCTCTCAAATCAGTTTTGCGTATTT
>JAQGBM010000879.1:0-11983 GCA_034698405.1 Symphylella vulgaris | reverse complement strand
ATCGAAATTATTTTAAAACATCAATAAGAAATATTTCAAAGAATTAAATCATATTTTTTTACTATTATAATTATTATTTTGTGCAAAATTTTCATATTTTTTGAAAATCAAGTCAAATTAAAAAAAAAAATTATTTATTTGATAAAATTATTCCAAATTTTATAAATTATTTTTTTATTTGTAAATACTATTATTAATTTATTTATTATTTTCAAAAATTAAATTCTACAAACATTTACCGGTAATAATTTGATTTTAAATATTAAAATTTTTTTCACGAATGAATAATTAATATTTCGAAAATAAATTATTTTAAAATTGAAAATATCGGAATTTAGACTTTTCAAAAATACAGTGCTTTTAAAAATATATTCGGATAAACACCGGCAAGTGAGCGAGACAGTAAAATATAAAACCAAAGTAGCGTTTTTCTCTAAAACCTTCTTGCATCAAAAATAGGATTCTTTATAACAGTATTATTTTTTTCCTCACAGCAAAGGCTTTACTTACAAATATAATTCTCCCCCTTTTATCTACAGTTTAGTATATTTTTATATGAAAAAAAAAATACGTGAGTAACAACTGGTTATAATAATCTTCCGGCTTCTTCAACCCCAGCAAGAAAAAGAAAGGGTCTCGTTGAGATCAACAAAATACAACACAATGACTGTCTGGTTATGAAATTGGATCATTCAGCAACGACATTTTTTCCTTCTTTTTTTGAATAAAAAAATATATAAAAAAAGGGGAAACGCCTGTCTGTCTGAAAAACCCAATAACCAGTTTTTTTCTTATTCTTGTGTTATTTTGTATTAAAAAAAAAATAACATTGAAAATTTTGTTGATTTTCTGGGTTTTAGATGTGCTGCACACACCTTTACTTTCATGGAGATGCATTTGAATCGTATGATGCATTTTTATCTGAACAAGTTTGAACTTTTAAAGTAATAAAATAAAAATAACAAAAGGTTTTTTTTTAACTTCTGGAATAATTTTAGTTTGAAGAAAAAATTATTAACTTATCAAATCTCATTTGCACAAAAATATTCTGAAAAAAAATTTTTACAGAAAAAAAAATTTCATAAAAATTTTAAATTTATAAACAATTAAATAATAATTGTTAAATAAATAAAAAATGGTAAACCCCCGGAAATAAATTTTTTGTTGCGTGAAATTGAATAATTATTTTGGACCTCCGGAGGCCGAAATTTTTTTCGGAAATTATGTCAAACTTTGAAATTTTTCAAAATTTGATTTAAAATATATTGTTAATTTTTATAGACATTTCTGGAGGGGGCGATTGACATGCACTTTCGACTGTCCTCCTCGTCCCCCCCTTAAAACCGCTAAAAGTGCTCACTATGACTAAGAGCACTAAAATATTATCAACGCAGGAATTGTAAGTTTATGTTCTTATATAATATTGTATAGGCTATACACGCTAAAAAAAAATGTGTCAATTTTACTCAGATTTCAACTCAGGCGTGAGTGAAATTTTAGCCAACGACAATCTGCGTTAAAACCTGAGTTAAAAATGGAATTACTCAGGCCTGCGTAAAATGTACACAGCGTTTTGGTTACAGTTTTTAACCCAGATCTGAGTAAAATCAACCTAAATTTTTACATTATTTTTCTACCCAGACCTGCGTAAATTCTACATAGCTTTTTTATTAAATATATCTACCCAGAACTGAGTAAAAGCAACCCAGGAGTTTGCTAGTACTTTTCTACACAGAACTTGCAAACAAACTGATTGTTTGATTTATCATAATATTTTTTTATAATAGCCTAGTGTTCATAAAAATATTTTACTTCTCCAGTCGCACTACACCAATAACCAGTCTGCTTCCTCACAAGTAATAAACAAACTGTTTGTTTTCTTGGTTTTTCTTAATTTAGCATTATAATACAGTATAATGGCTAAAAAAATTTATTGATAACCTATTGTTTAATTATAAAAAAATGAATTTTGTTTAAAAATTAAAAAGTTTAAGTTTGTTAGGAAAGTGATTAGGCTAAGTTTATACTATAAATTTTAGGAGTGAAGAGAAGACGGTGAAGACCAAAGTATAATGCTGGAAAAGGTTACTAGAAATGATACGTATGCGGGGAGATGGCGAAGAATGGGGAATTGAGTAGAACTCGTAAGACCAAACCCGCAATGGGAAAATGTGTATGCATTCAAAATTGAAAGTATAAACTAATATAAACCACTGCTGCAGCATCCAATCCTATCCGATGGATCGGAAAGTTTTAATCTAGTTTATCTGCGTTTTATCGGTAAACTATTTATTTCTAATAAAATATATTGAACCTATATCATATATGGCATTATGGAATTAATACTGTATATTATTTCTAAAAGGCAATTTAATTACTTCAAAATTGATATTTACTAAAATGGTGTTGCGTAATATTATTAAACTCTACTAATATAAATATGTTTCAATTTACTTTTGAATTGAATTTTATTTCATTGCCGTTTGGAAGGAGGACTGAACATTGCTGCACGAATACGAACACGCCCCGTTAATACGATGCATGTTTACAAGCGCCGATTTCATATAGAGAAAGAATAGCCTATCGTACGAGAGAATGCTGTATATAATACACTCATCTTGTCTATATTGTGATTTATCAAACAGATGAAGCAATATATCTGTCCATAGGATTACTTCTCATCAAAATTTTACAGACCGAATCCTAAGGGGCCTCAAGTTTCACCTTTTCCTCTCTTTTCTCTCGATCGGATCTCGGCTCATATTATATACACGCCTGTCGATTGGAAATACAATTACTCATAGGCCCCAATGTAATGGCGATATAAAAGGCTCATGCTATTTATAATCATATCTCTCAAAATGTATGTTTAACGAGGTTGTTCAATCAATCAATACTTCTATTTCATAGTCACATCGCTGGAGATTTGTGTATACCGTACGGTATAAACAATATTATAACCAAATTTTTATACAGCTTAAAAAAAAAGAATTTACTCGTACATATAAACTTATGTATTTATATGACTGCTATTCAAATTTCAATTTAGAATATTCTGTAAAAAATACTGCAGTATTAATTTATAATAAACACCCCACACACGCTAAAAAGACTTGGTCAATTTTGGGCTAGATTTTAACCCAAATGCTGGGTTAATTATTATGGAGATAACTCAAATCTGGGCAGACTTAACTCAAATCTTTCCTGACCTATATAGCCCAGTTGGCTGGGCTATGTGCAAAATTTAGCTCAGTCAATTGGGCTAGTTCAATCCAGATTTGAGTTAAGTCTGCCCAGATTTGAGTTAACCCAGCGTTTGGGTTAAAATCTAGCCCAAAATTGACCAAGTCTTTTTAGCGTGCAGAACGTATTTTAAAGGTTATCGTTCCCCTATATTAGTGAGGCTCTAAGCATCTACACCAGAGGATGAGGATGATTTCACCCTCTTGAACGAATTTCCAATACAATGATATTTTTCAAATCATTTCAGAGCTCGCCGCCAATATACATATCTTTGAAAAATAATTGAGGGATTACTTCCATTAAGTTCTATTGAGAGCAATCCCAATTTTTCTTTCTTCAAGCCATCCCTCATTCTTCTTCTTTCCCGATAGATGGCGAGCTAGGCTTGAGTTGAAAATACAGTATAGATCCCAAAGATTTGGTGCTCAAAGGAATTTCATATCCTTCCAAAACTCTATAGGTTTAAACTCTGCCTGCGAGAAACTTAAACTTATGGGGGCGGTTTTATTGTGCCTTATTCCGAATTTGTTTTTTCTACCTTCATAGCAGATTGAATTTATATACAGTTCAATATTTATTTTACTCCGAATGTAACCCATCAATTTCTTCTGAACAAGTATAAGCCGGCGACATGTTATACAGTATATCTTGGAGGCGGTAACTCTATGAGCACCCAGTCTTTTCTGATTGCCTGTTTATTTGAAGACAGGTATATTTGATATTCCGTTCTTCTTAGTAATTACGGTAGCGCGCTCTCTGGTCAAATAAAGGGAAAAAAAGAAGAAGCCTTTGACAAAAAAAGTTAATATAAGGTAATTCTCACGATTTTGATATATCTCCAGAAAAAGACTGTACCGCACACCTTGTCGGCGCTACTGGATTCTGTACACCATCAATTATTTCGAGTGAAGAAGCCTGTCAGTGTCCTCTATGTAAGACTTACACAAGAGTTAGTGGTGTAATTAAAGAGATATGAAGTTGTAGCATTTTATTTAGACTGGATAAACCCACAAGAGACGAAAGTAAATGGTCTGTTTCTATAAAAGAGACAGGTTTTTATAATGAATTTAAATATAATGAGTTGTATAACGGTACAAATTTAATCCCATAAACTCTTTTTCTTAGAATGAAAAATACACCTTGAAATATTAAAAAAAAAACATTATTCAAAGTCTAAGCTGTAGGGTACTATTAACTTATCTACCGGTATATACTGGGACAAATCTGTGGGATGGATCAGGATATGGCTAAAGAGAGAAAGACATGGAGCTCGTACGGCAGGGATAAGGTCCTGATGATGATGATACTGGAACAAATGTCAAGTAGACAAAAAGTCAAGCTCCTTCAGGTGTGGTCCGTGCTAGTATGGGTGGCCTGGCCAAGACCCAATTAAACTTTAGACTCGTCCCACCTTGTGCAGTACCGGTATCTGCTCCCGGACTTCCTTTGTCAGGAGTAACCTCTTGTTGCATGGGCGTAGTGGGTGCACCGAGCCATTCTTTGATTTAAATAAACAGACAAATTAAACACAAGATAATATGGATTTATTCACTTGATGAATGATTATCGACCAAAATAAATCGTGAATAAAAATTCCGAAACGAATACAATCATTAATGAATTTTGTAGTTTTGTAGGATATTTTGTTATTATATATACCCAGATCCATTAATAAAAGAACCCTGATACGTACCCAGTATACCCAAATAAAGAAATCTGTGCTGGATGTCTATGGGAAGGAAGGAACTAATTATTAAGAATGGGATCATTATAGGCTACGGTATATTTTTTATTTGTCACTTCATTGCATAGTTTAAAATATTCGTGAGAGTAGACATTATGGAATACACCGTATAGCACTATTTACATTTTACAGTGTGCACTATATTCATACTTATTTAGGCTACCCTACCGAAATAATTAAGAGTATATAATACTTCGCATGTATACTTACTGTAAAAACTAAACATCATCATACAATTTTACGGTAGAAAAAGGAAAAGGGTTAAGGTTAATGAGACGTCTAAAACATCTACGATTGTCGTTTGTATAGGCCTATTCTGGAGCACGGATTACATAGGCTTGTGTTAACGGTAGCTAATAAAAGGTATAAGCCTATTACCTCTTAACACCTAATAATAGCACTCAGAATTTCCTGTGAAAGTGCTCTTTTACAATATCCGGTGTGACACCATCTGAGTGTGATGCTCACAGATATACACCTCTCTCTCTCTCTCCAATATAATATTATAGCCTAGTCGTCTCTGGCGTCTATCATTCTGTCGTACCGTACGTATAGGTAAATGGCGCATAGGGTGTGCACTCATTCAAGTAAGCTTTATAATATTGTCATTTTCAAGCGGTAAAATTAACAGGGGTCACTGTATGAAAAAGCTCATAATACTCCATGTATAAAATAATTTCAGTTTTTATTTCACATGCTTGCAATGTGAAATTTTAAGACTCGGTATCTCGGTTTTCGTTAGGCGCTGATGGCAGCGCGATAACCGCGTTTTCACCCTACACGCGTTGAAAATCCGTGAAAACCACAGATTTGGTCCACTTTTGGACGGCTTTTTTGGGTTAAAGGGATCAAATTAAAATTACAAAAACTAGCGTACATTGTTGTACATGCTTAAAACATTATATTTATGAATAATATTTATTTTTTTGCTAATTAATTTTTTTAATAATAGCAAGTTAAAGTAACAATTGTAAAAACGCGTTGTATATCTTAGAACTTTGAATTTTTGAATTTTAAAAAACGTGCTCGCTTCGTTTTTCCTCGCTGAATCCAATAAGCGTCGAATCTTTAAAATCCGTCCGGCCAATGCGGAGAAAAACCCGGAATCGCTAGCCCCCACCCGAATTTTCGAGTTTAAAACATTTCTCTCTGGAAATGTTGACATAGTTACTATGGTTACGAACTTGTTACAGAGAAGGAAGGAAAATATTGCTTCGGGCATTTTTATGTCTCCCCTCTCGAAGGATTAGGGGAAGGGTTGAATTATAATAGAAAAGCATGCACGTTGAATTCAGCAAGATAATATTTATTTTCTTCAAAATTGCATGTACTCGTAGATCGGCTACCTGATTTATCCAAAACACATAGGCTAATGGCTATTTTAATTATGTTAGGCTGACCCCGATAATATCCTACGGAGTATTTGATATCGATGCAACCATTTTCCTATGTCAATGTAACGGGGAATTAATGATCGCATCGATATCGATATTATGGGGAGCCAATCAAAAGGTTTTGGACCAACGTTTGGTCAAAATATAGAAAATTTGACATTATACGTTATACGTAATATTTATAACTGGAATTTCTTAGTTTTGTACATGCTTTGACAATATGGCTACGGCTACAGTCTAATTGGTATAGTGGTGGAAGGCCCTATATTCATTACATAACTACGAGATGACTCGTAGGCTATAGCTTATACAGTAGATATCCGTATATATAACTAAACTTAGTCTAAGTTTCTGAAGAGGTAGTAATTATTAGTGGAGGAAGTCTAAATACCAGGGTATAATACGATTAAATATTTATAAAAATAAGCTGAAGTTCTCATATTATCTGAAAATCCCAAAACCTGCATAGTCCACCTCGTCCCACTGAATAGCAAACGGTAAACAGTTCATTTTTTCCGACAGTAAAATTAGGCTAAAGAAAATGAAGAAATTGATTTTACATAATGAGTAATAAATTGCTTCCCATTGGATGGTAATTTTTAAAATAAGCTTATGGGGGGGAGGGGGGCAGTCAGTAATATTATTTTGTTTTCATTTTTTGAAGTTGAATACAACTGATCGTAGTGTTTTTACTTCTGCCCCTTGAATTTATGGATTAGCCTATTAGGATTATGGAAATAACTTAGCACCTGTGTTTAGCGAATTCTCCCTCTAAACTCCAATAAAAGGTTATACATAGAATGCCTTTGTTCACAGGAGAGAATCCTAACAGGAAGAGGTATAAGAAAATAAAAATGCCTGTAAAATTGATAATTTTGTTGTGGTTATAAGTATAGGCTATTGAATGCTGATGAATACAGACGCAGTTCCGTGCTACCAGTGCAGTTCTGGATTCATTCTTATATTTTGATTTTGGAAGATTGGACAATATTTTGTATAATAATATAAATTTACGTTTTCTGGTTTTACTGGACTTATTATCTTATTACGTTTAAACGGTAGGCTATGCCGTAATTATTGGATTTTTATATTATCGTTTGATTCAACATGCCTCGTAGATGGCACCTAAAAGGGAAAGGAAGACGACTTTCTTTATCGGCAGCAAGGAAAAGAAACACAGGCCAGAATTTGCGTAAATACTACGAAAATAAACCGTAAGTGTTATTTTATAAATATTGGTAGGTAGGCTAATTGGGTAACTGCTCTATATAACCCAAGATTTTCGCTGTAAAAAAAGTTTATTATATACTCTACTCGTATTTGCCCAATACAGTAAGTTATTATTATATTTTACATCATTCAATATTTTACTTTTTCCTTATAAAACTTTATATTCTCCTAACTGTCCTAAGTACATTATAATACGGTATAGCCTATATATTTTTATTTCCGTAGAAATGCGTAACTTTTAGGGTTTGCAATCCCGGACCATATTTTCAATCCCGAGATTTCGGGATTGAAAATTATTAATCCCGGGATCCCGGGATTAGTCCCAGGATCGGGATAAAAGCTATCAAAATTATGATTTATTGAGGTTTTCCTGATATGCCTATAGCTCCATAATTCATTGGAAAAGTTGTACTAGATTGTCTACAAGATTTTTATATTTAGTTCAAAAATTAGGGTTTGAAATCCTGGGCCATATTTTCAATTCCGGGATTTCGGGATTGAAAATTGTTAATCCCGGGATTCTGGGATTGAATTTAATAATATTTTGAAAAAAATTAGGCACTTTGGGCAGTTTTTACTCATCCATAAATCCCGGGATTTGATCCGCTCACTCAATCCCGGGATTTCGGGATTGGAAAAATGACCGGGATCCCGGGATTGCAAACCCTAACATAGAGGGTTCGGTTAAAAATCTCTTAATCCTAAAGAGCGTAAGTTATAGAGCCCCCACTTTAAGAATTTTCCCCCATACAGTAATTTTTACCAGCAGCCGCGACCCCCGGCTGTGGAAATATTATGCCCGTCTGCTTCGGAATAATTTCTCCGTAGCAGTTCCTAAAAATCGGATGAGCTCATTTTACTTTGTAGTTCAGATAAAAAATTGATTATTTTAGATTTAGACGTTGCTTGTTCGGGTCATATTTCAAGCATAGCGACCAATTTTAATTTGCGCCTTTGAAACCAATCCCTCACTATAGCATTATTTTATAAAGTTTATTTGGCAATAAATTAAAAAGACTAGCATTATTTAACGTAATAATCGCAGGAATTTGATAACCGCATAAACTTGCAGGCGCGGCCCGAATTAGCACGGTATAATAGTGGTCTCTGAGTAGGGAATTTAGTAGATATAATTATATATAACTTAGGCCTATATACGAGAGTCTAAAGTTTTTAATTTTTTGCAGGAAAATAATCTAGAAATTTTATAATATTATAGGCCTATTACCGTAGTATTATTCGGCATTATTATTTTCTAGTGTTAAAACTACTATAGGGGCCTACCACTGTCAGACGTAGACTGACTAACACATTTAGCATCTATTTCATTAGTTGATTTTCTCTTAGAAGAAAATACCGTAATTATTCTAAACTACGGAGTAGTTGAGAAGTAAGGCTCGACCGATGTATCGGCATCGGCGCCGATTGTGGCATTTTTCTCCCATCGGCATCGGCAATCGGCAAAGTTGACAAAATTTTGCCGATGCCGATGGAAATTTTTACACGCAGAAAACGCAGAAATGCTGCTATTTTCTAAACAGAAATCTTCCTCTTGTTAATTTCAACTACGGTACTTTAATTTCATAATAATAACTTGATGACGAATGGATAAAGTTCCAATTGGCAATTTTGACTCATAATTATTAATTAACTTTTATTAAATCCGATTTTGAAAGAAGCCTAAAATTATTTATGACTGGAAACTTTGATTTTTCTCCCATCGCAACGGCATTGGCAATCGGCCGATGGAAGACTTCAACAATCGGCATCGGCTATCGGCAAAATTGTACCATCGGTCGAGCCTTATTGAGAAGCCAGTCCCTGAAGGGACTGGGACGATCAATATTATTATACCCCGTATACCGATATCGTCCGATATGTGCGCGTCCAAATTCTCTTCATTTGTGGAATGGTGGTAGATGGCTAAATTACTCAGCTCTCGATAACGGAGCTTGCACAGAGCCCAGAATCGCTCAATTGGCCGTAGCTGCGGAACATTTGGTACTTGGGAGGTTGCCCTCCTTGCTGAAAAACTGCACACGTTCAGCTACCACCATTCCATAAATGAAGATAATTTGGACGCGCATTTCGAAGAAAATCATGAAAAAATCCAGAAAAACTCGCTTTGGACACCTCCGCTCGAAACTGCGTACTTATACGTTCAACCTTCAAAACAAGGTCCAGTTGGACCGTGATTTATTTTTATAGTTTCCATTAATATTACTGTTTCAAAAACAGCAAACATATTTTTCCTAATATAACTTGTGTTTTTTTTTTTTTTGCAATTTGACTTTAAAAACACGGCGGCTATAATATGGGCCACCCCTTATTATTTCATCGTTCTTTATCATCGTTCTTTATCGTCAGATTTTTCTACTTTTTAGACATCCTGATTTTCGCCGTTTCTAAAAGACGAGGGAAAATAATATGCAGAACAGTGTATTTTTGCATCGAAATATTTCTGTCCCTAAATATAGCCTATAGTAGACTGTTGAATGTCTGCGAATATATTTTTCACTCCAAAATCTTCGCCTCCTCCCCCCCAAAAAGAAATTTCATTATAATTTTAAGACCAAAAATATTACCTTGGCGAAAATACGGGGATAAAGGGGGCGAAGCGAATTTTAGGGCCAAATTTTCGTTGCATCACGGAGGCCAAATTTCGCCCCCCTCCGGCCTTCCGTGGGTGGGGGGGGGGGGACGTCCCCTCCTCCAACCATTAAATCTGGCACTGTTATTATTATTAAAGTATTACCTCCTCCCCCACAGTCCTTGCATTCCAAAGTCATGGGGGTTCCCGAATTTCTCGGGGATGGTTCCCAAGGTTTTCCGCAGTACATGCACAGACGAATCTCGCTTTCATCTTCCGTCGATTCGTAATTCGTGATAAAATCGGGTCCCAGTGACTTTTTGACGCGCTGAAAAAAAAAAGACGAAAACAATCTTGTACTAGCTGCTAATCTGCTATGCTGATGTCTATGTCAGATTCTAACTGCAAATTTATAATGCAGATTTAATTTTTTTCCTATAGAGTGACCAAGACAGCTGGTTATGACTTAGTTATGATACCACGTACAGTCGAACACAGTAGGCTATAGTCATGGTATAGGCCTATACAGTGTAGTGCATAGTTGTAGACTTGGTAGTTTAATATATTTAAATGTTTTTTGGTTTCATGATCGACCCTTGTGTTACATGGACAATCCTAGATTTTACATTGAAAACTCAAATCTAGGCTAGGGGCTAGATAATGTAGGCTAAATAGCATATAAAAAGCTTTTAATTCAAGATAACTGAAGTTGGGAGTCTTGGGACATGATGTTTTTGAGTGATGTGGACACGGGCAAGCCGGCAAGCTAATATAATTAATTATATATACTTCTTAAATTAAAGTCTTAGAATCTTAGTAGCCTATAGGCTATTCTAAGTTAGGCTATATCAGATCATATTGGTTTTGTTAAAAAGGTAGCCTACATGGTTCATTTAGGCTATTTGGGTTTGCTATATAAAAGTAGTCTATGAATGATCAGGCTAGACTACCAGTCTACCACGTATCCAGCTAAGTTTTAAATAAACCAGCTTTATAACTTCGCCTATTTTTGTTGGTTAAATCATGGAGCTACATTAATTAAATTTCAAAGTTAAATTTAAGTGTAGATTGCTGTAATTAAATGAAATACCCTATGATTTAAAAAAAATCATAAACGCAAAATGCAGTAGGCTAGGTAATAATAAGTAATAAAGAAATATAATAAATTATATTTCTTTGGTATATTACATACATTGAAATTTACAATGGGAGTAGGGGGATATGGGTGCCTACATTTCTTTAGTAGGTTCGATCATAGCTGTAGAGTGCGCGTTTTTGCGTGGAAATTTACGGGATGTTTTACGCCGGGCAAATTTTTAACTGTGCAAAAATAAGCAGAGTTTTTAATCAAATACGTCCTGGAATTAGTAGAATAAAATTAAAACGTAGCTAAATTAGTGCGCAGAATTTTTCTCTTACCTTGCGCTTGTTTGGTAGCTGTTTATTTCCTCTCTTCATGGGTAGCGAGTTGTATTTTTTCGTAACGGCGTTAGCGGTCATTGAATTGTGTCGAAAAGCACTCGCAGCTAGGCCTATTTTCTGCGCTAACTGCGCTGACGACTTTCCCAATAATTTGTTTCCTTGCAGACTTTTGTATTTTTGGGTGAGAGCGGATTTCTTGATTTTCTTGGTTTCCGGCAAATTTTTGCCGTTTGCTTCGGGTGACTTTAATTTCTTTTCTTGCGGTTTTGCGTCCGGGTTGCGCGCTCGTGGGGTGGTGGGTGGTGTGCTGGGTTGCGATGATCCGCTTTCCTCGGTTACGCTCGCAAGCCCCTTGCTATA
>JAQGBM010000878.1:0-11992 GCA_034698405.1 Symphylella vulgaris | reverse complement strand
AAAAAAGAGATTACAAAATTAAAATCATGCATTGTCAAAATACTGAGTCCAATAAAATGTTCTGCATTCATTTAAAAATTTTTTAAGGTTGTCGAGTTTTCTTATTTTGGCTGGTAGTTCATTATACAGGATGGCCGCTCTAATGGAGGGTGCATTCTCTGTACGCGCAAGGCGATGCTTGGGTATGTTGATTCGAGGACCCAGTCTTTCGTTGGTTCCTCAAATTGTATCAATTGTGTCAATGTGTATCGATCCCCTTCCTCTCTGCACATTAAAGATCCCTTATGTTACTAGTGAGTAAGTGACTTTCTCCTGATCTATAGTGTTTCTTTTAGACATATTTCGCCAGTTTACATCTGAACCCAACGTTAAATCAAAGACTTACTAGGCCTACTCTAATTAAATTGCTCAAATTGCTCTTATTAAATTGCTTTTCAAAGCTCGGCTGGGCTGAGGCGGATAAGGGATAAGTGGCGGTTCTTTAGGATGAGAGTTTAATGTTTAAACCGAAACCCCTTTGTATATATAGATCCTTGTACACTAAAGAACCCTTAAAATGTTAGAGATGGCGTCCCCCCCTGGTCATATTATAAAATAAGTTAGGCAAAATTGAAATCTCATTCCGTCGTCGGGTTATGACCTCCGTATTCGCTTTATAGCGAGACGTTTTAACAAAACCAAAACAAACATTTCAACATTCAGTTCAACTTGTATAAGAGACTGTGGGAGACGGTGGATAATATTAACGAACTCGAGGCAATAATTTTTGAACAAATAACAAGAGGTCCTTTTGAATATAATTTCGTAGGCAATGAATAATATTATTTATATCATTCAAGCTCAGTTATCCGTACCAAACTCGAGTGGGATTCTCAAGGTATATTAAAGAGTTATTAAAGAAAGGCATTGCATTTCAGGGATAAATCACAGGCTCGTTGAAGCGTCCAAGAGAGTCTTATTTCGTAAAAGGCATCTCTGTGGAATAATGCATTTTATTGTGCATAAATCAAAAATGTCTTCGATTGTTTTGCTGCTGAAAGGAATAAGCGAAATACGTATAAATCCGCATTCTACCGTTAAAACTTTTTTTTGTTGGGGTTGCGCCATAAAATAATATAAGTATTCTAGTCGAGGATATGTTAGGAGAAAAGTTTTTGCACCTTCTCTACGGTATATTTAATTCACCCAAGGATAGAAGTTCAAATTTCCGTCTTTTTGAGTTGGAGACTGGAGATCCATTTATTTTAAAACTCGATCAAAGGTGGGGATTTTAAAAAATCCCTGGAGTCGGTGTTGGTATAGCCTCTGTATCAAAAATTGGACTATGTTTTAACACGGAGATAAAATAGAATGTTCGTCCATCGTCCAAATTAAACGCCAATAGCCTATTTTGTCTGTAATTATTGCTGATTTCCATTTAATTTTTTACCGGTATCAAAATAATTAGAAAAATAACTACGGGGTACTCTTTCAAAAAATTGTCACATTAAAAAAATATTTTTCCACAATTTTTAATAATCTTAGGTAAAAGTGCCTTTTTATTTTGTATGATTTTATTTATTTTTTTACTATTTTAATAAAACTTGAAATTTTCGTAGCCTAGTATTTTGTTTATTAACCTGTCCCAGGCAGTCTACTCTACCCTAGTGTCCTTAGGCCCTAAGGACACTTGATTTTTTTTTTATTATTATAATTACCCTATAATAATTTTTGTCCCTAGGCTTAGGGAATAAAATTATTATAGGCTAATTATAATTCTGTAATTTATAAAAGAAAAATAATGCAAAAAAGAAAGACGAAAAAAAAAAATTATGAAACCGGTTGAGTACTTTTCGTAGTATTTTGGGAATACGTTTAAATTTTTGTTGCTTCATTGTTCGATTTTAATTTTTTACCGAAGGTATTTATTTTGTTTTTGATAGTCAGGACCAGCTGCTAGAAAATGTAGAAAACAAATTTATTTAGAAAACAAATTTATTTTTGCTCTCTTGATCTCTTCTAATTTATGTTGTAACGTTATAATATTAAAGAAAGTAATTTGCTTGACCAGTTTGTATTTATAAGTTATAACGCGTGTTGGTCGCAGATCAAACCTGTTACCTGAACGTTACGAAACAACAATAAATACGTAATTGCACTCAGCTAGTTCTACTTCAACACAGTGCATTTTTGAACAGGCGTTTAATGAAACAGGTCGAACAGAATCATTTCATTTTTGTGGGTCAGGTGTCGAATGACGCAATATGATAGAGAGTGAGTTAGTTCCTCTCACCTTCACCCGGGTTGCAAATAACGTTTTACTTTTATATGTTCACGTGACGTATTGGCGAGTATGGATATTGGGAATTCCTTTTGTTTATTTACTTTAAGGACGTTGAATCGTGAATCGAAAGTATCAAGAAAATTGTGAATTTTTTCCTATATGATAATAACTTAATAGCCTAGTAGAGTTATAAATCCGTCACCGTCGAAATTCGGGAAATTGTAGGTTCTAAAGTTGCGTAGAAATATTCGTGCTTCCATACAACATTCTGGGTAGGGTTTGCAATCCCGGACCATATTTTCAATCCCGGGATTTCGGGATTGAAAATTGTTAATCCGGCCGGGATCGGAAAATTGGTCTAAAAGCCATCAAAATTCATGATTTATTTAGGTTTTCTTGATATGCCTAGCTCCATAATTTATTGGAAAAGTTAATTGTTCTATAGATTGTCTACAAGATTTTTATAATATTCTAAAGTTCAAAAATAATTAGGGTTTGAAATCCTGGGCCATATTTTCACCGGGATTTCGGGATTGAAAATTGTCAATCCCGGGATTCCGGAATTGAATATAATAATATTTTGAAAAAATTAGGCATTTTTGGCTGTTTTACCCATCCATAAAATCCGGGATTTGATCCGGTCAATCCCGGGATTTCGAGATCCCGGGATTGCAAACCCTACCTTGTCCTCTAATGAGATTTCCGTTTTAAAAATGATACTTTACCGTCGAAATTCGGGAAATTATAGGTTCTGAAGTTGCGTAGAAATATTCGTGCTTCCATATCCATACAACGTTCTGGGGCATACATCTCCAGAATTTCGGCGTTTACTCTATCATACAAAAAATATCTCAACATAATTATTATTATTCTCGATACTTTCATGCTTTCATCATCACCATTAGACTTATCCCGGTGAGGGGCCGGCATTTTAAAGTAGTTAAGTTTAGCATTTAATCAGGACCGGCTTGCAAGGCCTGACGTCCGGAGAGAGACAATTTTGCCAGCTCAAGGCTTGGGTCTTTAACGTGCACACAAATTCACACGAGTGCGGGTATGACCAGAGCCCTTCTCTTTCCGTTGTACATACCGGGGGCAATGCCATAGGACTCGGAAAAATTTCTCGCCCCAGCCGGGGCTTGAACCCGGTTCCTTGGCATCTGAAGTGGGCGCACTAACCACTTCGCTACTCGGCCCCCTATGCTCGATACTTTCATTTTTTTAAAATGGGATTTTACTATACAGCTGGTCATCCACGGAGCAACATCCTTAAAAAGTCGATGGTCCTGATAAAATTCGGATATGTTTGTTGGTTTTTTGACTCTTTAAATTTGATACGATTTTTTGGTTCTTGCCCAGGTGTTTTCTCATATGTGTATATGTGACGTCATTTGATTTCAACCTGGATTCTAGCCAAATCCCCCCCAACGGGTTCTTTTATATTTTTGTGTGTCTTGAAACGAACTTCCGCATTCGAAATTGACATTGGGATTTTTTTTTCTAGCTTGTTTGTGTGACAAGAAAACAACTACTTACTTTACGCTGTTTTACACACATCCATTTTACACTTGTGTTGTGTTTTTGTTTTTAACAGGAAGCACTGGTTGTGGTCCAATACAATTCCAAAGCTTTCTCTTTGTTTTCTTTTTTATTTAACTTCGCGAGAGTTCAGTTAGCCTAATAACCCGACGACAGAGTGTGACTTGCATTATTAATTTATTTATCCTATTATATTATACGGGTATTTACTCTGACATTGGGGTTCTTTAATGTAAAGAGGGGCTTCGGTTGCATCGTGTATGACTGGCTGATATAGGAAATTCCATGTTAAAAATGAAAGTATCAAGAAAGTTTTTTCACCTTATGATAGAGTAAACCCTTCTGATGAGATTTCCGTATTATAACTTTAAAAATGTCAGTTCACTGCGAAATTCGGGAGATACAAGCCACAGAAGTTTGTATCTCTATGTTAATTCTATGGAAACGCGAATATTAATTTATTTTTATGCAACTTTAGAACCTACAATCTCTGGAATTATTTCTTCGGTGACGTAACATTTAAAAAA
Organism: Symphylella vulgaris; assembly: GCA_034698405.1. NCBI lineage: Eukaryota > Metazoa > Arthropoda > Symphyla > Scolopendrellidae > Symphylella > Symphylella vulgaris. The sequence continues at coordinate 7,663 of JAQGBM010000878.1, read as the reverse complement.
CCGGAAATATCATTATAGAAGGGTTTATTCTATCATTATTCATACGGGAAAAAATCACTATTTCCTTTTAAAGATGATTGCGCACTCTTGCAGGAAAAAAAAAATTAGCCCAAGAAGGTATTAAAAAAAAAAACACTAACACGTCATAAAAAACGTTAATTCAGTCTCATTAGCAGAAAATAGGGCAACAAAGTAATAAGTACCGTATCTTACGAAATAAGAGTTAAATAAAACTCACTTTTTTGCCCCCAAAATTATATTTTTTGTTTACGACTTCGAGCATGCGTAAATAGAGATTATGTAAACACGAGTCAAAACTTAAAAAAAAAAAATTATGATGCCTGGATGCATAATATTAAAAGAAAGGAAAGAAAGACAAATCTGTCCCTGCTGTTGTAGCTCAAACGAGTCGGGCTGTAACTTCTTATTTTCATTATTTTGCCATTTCGCTTCGGTTTTTTTAAAGCGAAGAAGCCGCGCGTGTCGTCAGTCAGTCAGATTTGGAACGGGGTTCGTCGACAGCAGGGAAAAAATATAGTAAACGAAAATAAAAAGTGATGAAGAGTCAGAGAGAGTGAGGCCATGTGCTTATGGCTCGCGTGCCAAATCAGACGGTCGTTACTCTTCGATCATACAACTGTTGTAAGTTAGAGGAACAAACCACAGCTGACGTCGCAGGGAAAATATATATGTTTTATTTTTGGAATATATCCCGGACCATTAAGGGTGACCATTTCAATCTCCAAATTAAGAGTTTTAAAAGACTTACATTGTGGAATCCAGAATCACAAAATATCGATACTTTACTCATCTTCTTTCTCTGTTTTGTGATCCTGGATTCCACACTACCATAGGTCGTAACTCTTAATATGGATAAATGGGGTTGCGGATGTTTTGTCTCCAACATCTCTTCCCCATTCAGTTCGTTCCCAACAACTCGTACCGCGTCCCCAGAACATTTCGTCCATGGATAATCCGTATACGGTCCCGAAAAACGCGTACGAAATGTTGGGTATACATACCTTATACCCAACATTTCGTACGCATTTTTCGGGTACAAGTTGTTGGGGACGAGTTTCTGGGTATGATATTTTTGGGGACGTATTGCTCCGGGACCTAATTGTTCGGGTACGAATTGTTGGGGACGAGATGTTAGAGACAAAAAATCCGCAAACCGGAGAAATGGTCACCAATAAACTCTCCGGAAATTCTTACCAGGAATTTCCCCGGAAACACTTATACTAGCCCCTGTGGTTCAGTGGTTAGCGCGTTTGTCTCTGAATCCGGAAGGTCTGTAGTTCAAATCCCAGCGAGAGCTGGTAAGAATTTCCCGGCGAGTGAAATTCTTGGAAGTGGCGGCTCCTAATTCGGATGAGAGTGTAAACCGAGGTCTTGTGTAGATCCCCTTTGCACATTAAGAACCCTAATACATTAGGTTTGGAAATCCTGATCCCCTGACAAAATTCGAATCTCACCACATCGTCGGGTTATGACCTTTGTTGTCGCTTTGCCGCGACGTTAAAAAAATAACTTGATCGAATCAACAAACAAACAATGTCAATCACAATAATTATATCGATATTTTTCAGCCGCCAACTTAAGTTTTTTTTCTACTTGGGCCTATAACTTACACTCATCTCCTGTAACTATAATTTTTTTCGTGATTTTAAATAACATTATTTTAATAAATTACGACATAAAAAAAACTTAAAAAACATATTGTTCTAAGTTTGTTTATTAGTTTCCATCTGACCGCATGTCATAGCAATTCAATTCAATGAGGTCCTGCATGGGTCATAAACTCATAAATAATTGTCAGAACTTCCTTGTACTACCATTACGAGCTAGTATTTTCAGTATCGTACACGTACAGTACAAGAGTAACAAGACAGGACTAAAAAATACCAGTATTATTCTCCTTATTAGCCCGCCATGATGTTTGTCATAAGTTCCATAAACAACTCATAAACAGAAAGTATACAGACTTTTACACAGTCTTCACGAAACACGTGACGAATGCACGTGAACGATTTTTTTCTTCTTTGTGTATAAACGAATTTTCTTGTTCCATAAAAGAGTTTGTATAAAAATAATGTTGTTCTTTCTCACTAAACTGCTGACGATAGGTTTAATTTTAAAAATAAAATAAATGACGCACGATTTGGACTCGTTTTTACTCGGGTTTGTTTTGGTGGAACCTTGACGAAAAAACTTTGTGTTTAAAAGTCTGATTTGTTTTCGTTTCATGTTTCGTAGCCAAAAAAATTAATGGATGGGGGGTCATCATGTGAAGACGTATACAGAAGCTATTTTACTTAAAAATAAAATGTATACAGTAATTTGAACTTCATTTTGCAAAGTTTTATAAACATTACTTGGGAAAATTAACGCAAATAATGGGGTCACAGCATGAAATAAAGAGAGATTTCAAAATTACTGGAATTTCCAGTACCACGGTTCTAAGATATGAAGCTTATATCTGAAATATTATTTTTATTTTTATTCTGTGACCCCATAATTTATTAACGTTTTTGAATAGATTTCGTTTCAAGACAAAATATTTTGGTGTATTACTATACCGAATATTATGTCCAAATTCGTTAATGGGTAACGAAAATATCTATTTTCACAATCTTGGGTTGCAGAAATGTCTTATACTGTATTATTAGTTCTTCCAGTACCTTGCAGGGCGGCGCATCGATCACTCGTTGCACATAACGAATATAAAAAGAGGAAAGCGTAATTTTCTGAAAACTAAAATCGCAAAACATAATAATATCGATAATAAATTGTGCTATCTTCACCAGGGTTTGGAACCAGAACCCGGAACCATTAAAAATCGTTATTTTTATAAAGAATCGGAACCGGCACCGAAATCTCGAAAAATAACCGGATCCGGTACCGGAAAAATATTGGAACCGGAATGCGAATAAAAATATGAAACGGTTCCGAACCCGTATGTTTTAACTTTGTCGGACAAACCGTAATAATTGGCGGAATACCTACTCCAGTAAAAAGAAATACGCGATAAGCATTCTATTCGACAAGGCTATATAAACAAATAATAGTTAATATTTAAACCAATATAATACGTAGGTTAAGAAGTTATATAGACTCTAGAGTACCTAATCTTTCTTGCAATTTCGATAAGTTCACTTGTTATCATTAAGTCATTATAAAATAAAATACTAAGAATTTATAGGCCTCCTATTGGTAATTTGGTATCCCAGCTGCACAGGTTGGTTGCTTTATAAATCAAAATCAAACACCTACTATCAAAAATTGATAAGGTTTCCAACTATTACTAAGATAAAACCCGTGAAATTACTCTTGATAAAGATTATACCAATATTATTTTTATTTTTTTTTCAGGGACGCCGGTACTTAATAGATTTGAATGAATCCGAATTAAATAGGACCTGAAATAGCTGCCATGGAGAAGGAACTACATGCCAGGGACAGGGTAGGAGTTCAGGATTTCGTCCTGTTAGAGGATTTCAAGAGCGATGCAGCGTTTAGCGACAATCTGAACAAGCGGTTCCGAGAAAATCTTATCTATGTAAGTTTTTTTCAAAACTTTTTTATATCAACGAAAAATGTGACCTCCAGATAGTCGAGTCTCCGGTTTCATATCCTTTGCGCTCGTCATTTTTATTTTCGAAATAAATTATAGACTAGGACAAAGAGGAGTGGTATTTTTTTATTGTGTATATCCCATTGAAGGCCTCGTATAACGAAGAGAATGGGGCTTAGTTTTGGGTTTGATCCCAAAAGTTGGGGTTAGTGAATTGAATGCATCAAGAAAATCGTGATTTTTCCCCTTAGATCAAGAAAATCCTACTAATGAGATTTCCGGTTTGAAAATGATACGTCACCGCCTAATTTATTGAGATTACGTAGGTTCTAAAGTTGCTTAAAATATTCTTGCTTCCTAGAAACCTAAATAGACTATAAACTTCTATAGGCCTATATATATTCTCCCAAATTTCGGCGGTTACCTGACATTTTTAAATGGAAGACTTATTCGTAGTCCTATCAAAGTTATAATAGGAAAAAATTAACAACTTTCTTGATACTTGCATTTTTAACTTGTGATTTTCCTAACACGATGCAATCTCCTTAAAATCCGACGGAAATGGAAATAAAGAGGGAAACAGGCAATATAGCGGAGTTGTTAGCTCTACACTTCCAAATGCCGGGAGACCCTGGTTCGATTACCAGGATCGAGATATACGTACTGGTACTTCTCTCTATATGTTACTTACAACGAATCAGCTCAAATTTAATGACCCCAGCTGCAACATGCTGAAAATAATTCTTAATCTCCGCAGGCCTGCAAAGTTCAAAATGACTTCCCTTGTTATATAATCGAAATTTGGTAAAAAGTAGAGCTAAACAGCTATGCAAGCGTGTAAAAAAATAACGTCCAAACATAAAGGATTGCGGCATAACAAATCCAAGGCCGCCCTTTTACTTTGAATTGCAGATTAGCTTTAGCAAATGAAAATTTCGTTTATATTTGCGTGTTAGTGGAGAATGCATTAGAGATCCTACGTGAACCGGAATTAGTAGGCCTTTTATAATAATAATTGCGACAGTATTTAAGAAGTTTTAGGAAGATAGAACAGGATGCTAGTGGGCGGAAAAACCTAACAGTACATTCAACGCGGGAGTCTACGAGATGAGAACTGATAGAGAGTTGAGTTATGGCTCATCGAAGAATATAATAATTTTGACGTTTATCTTTTCCAAAAATATAATAAAGGGGGCGAGCAAAATTAGGGTGTCGACTTTCGAGAAGGGTTAATAATGTTTAGCGCTAATAGCCTCGGTTTTATGAGAATTTTCCAAAGTGGGTTTTCGGGAAAGTGTATCAAGTTCTTGATTCTTGCGGTTAAAACCACTGATGTAATTCTTTTAGGATGAAATCCTGAATCACAAAACAGGGTGAGAAATGGACCTCATTGACGTAATTTTTTTGGGAATGAGTGAGCATTTCCATCACGTTTAACACTAGGTCAACATGTATCGTTTGCCGAATCCTGCTTTCGTCGGGGTTATCAGATTCTGTAATATTGCTACTTTTAGTGACGTAGAAGTAGAGGTAAACTATCGTAATTTGACAGATAACCTGACGAAAGTAGGAGGTGTATTGGACTGTATTCTTTCTCAAATATACATTATACTGTTTATACACCAATGACGAGTTTCTCTTCTTTCTCTGTTTTGTGATTATGGATTTCACCATTGAAATATTTGCGCCAGTGACTTTGAGGTTGCCTACCCCGCTACCCGTATAGCTGAACCCAACGTTCGCTATTCAAATCTTTCAGACGAGGCTGGTAAGAATTTTTGGGTGTGTGATGGACTTCTTAAATCTGCGGCTCTTTCGGATTTAAAAGCCTTTAAACCGAGATTTCCTTGTGTGGATACCCTTGCTCTATGCTACACATTAAATAATTTAACCCTTATGTCAAGGGTATAACGTATCCTTATAATCATATCTAGGCAAAACTCAAATCTCACTCCGTCGTCAGATTACGAGTATCGATATTCAACGTAAAAAAATGTAACAAACTTTCTAAGTTATGTTCCTACACATAAACCTTATCATACTCAAAATACATCTGTGCCACACGAACCTGAGACGGAAAAATAATTAGTATGTTCATGTTAAGCAAACCGGAATAAGTGTTATGATATAACCACATGATGGATTCATAAATAAACAAATTGTTTCAACTCATACTGTAATAATAGACTCTTGAGTAATTAAAGCAGCATGCAGCAAGAATGTGCCGTATAAGTTGATATGGACACAGTCTTTCCATGCGTTAAATTTATGCCAAACTTCTTATACATTGTCTCATTCCTGGACAAGAAAGAAATAAAACTGAAATTAATAGCTAATAAAATTTCGTTTAAATAAACGACTGATTAAGATGGAAATAAAAGTAGCTAGGTAGTTAGAGATAGGTTCAACTGGAACGGAAACAAGTAGAGCATTAAAAAACCTGACTCACCCTGTATGTTACTTTTTTTTCAGACATACATAGGACCAGTCCTTGTGTCCCTAAATCCCTACAAGAACCTAGAAATTTATAGTTCGAATTACGTCAAGCAATACCAGAATGTCAATTTTTACGAACTTCCTCCCCACATGTAAGTACATTAATTTTATTAGTCGAATATCGGCGCCGATGGCCTTCTGTTTTAAACATGTTTTGAAAATCGTAATTTTGGAGGTATTGCGAATTTGCCTCTGAACCCCCAATATTATTATGATTGCAGGATTTAATTCAGGAATATATTCTTGATGTGGCGGCTCTTTCGGATGAGAGTTTAAACCATAGGTCTTATATTTCTATATAGGTTCCAGATCCCCTAGCTATAATATAGGCTCTGTAGCCTATAATTAAAGAACCCCTTATGTCAGGGGTAAAGGCCTTCCTGAACTCATAGACTGAATAATCAAATATTACCTACTCTGTCGTCGGGTTATGATCTTCTTTATACGTAAAAAAATGACAAAAAAAAATTATAAATCCTGAATCGAGATATGAGGAATTTTAGGATGAGAAAATTCTTATAATTAATTTTTCTTATAGATTTGCATTGACGGATACTGCATTTCGAAGCATGAAGAATGAACAGAGAGATCAATGCATTCTCATTTCTGGAGAGAGTGGAGCTGGAAAGACGGAGGCTTCCAAAAAAGTGTTGCACTACATCGCTGCCACCAGTCATAATAGTTGTGTCCAAACCGTGAAGGACAGACTTCTGCAGTCCAATCCAGTCCTTGAGGTATAATTTTTAACTCTTGAATGAATATCATGAATATTGAATACAGTATCCGTTACCTTATGACACGTAAATTATCTTTAACATAATAATTGAGGATTTTTATTTACAAATTTTAGGCTTTTGGCAACGCAAAGACCAACCGAAACGACAATTCGAGCCGATTTGGAAAGTACATGGACATCGAATTCGATTTCCTGGGAGGTCCCGTCGGGGGCCACATTCTCAATTACCTGCTCGAAAAATCGCGAGTCGTTAACCAGACCAGCGGCGAACGCAACTTTCACGCATTCTACCAGCTGCTTGCCGGGGCAGACGACGCGATGCTTGACCGACTGCGGCTTCGCAGGGACCCGTCCCTCTACTATTACCTGAGCCAGGGGGACTGCACCCACGTGACCTCTATCGACGACGCCGCCAATTACGAAACCGTCAAACACGCCCTGGGAATAATCGACTTTAGCGCCGAAGAAGAGAAGGCGTTGTTTGATATGGTGGCGACGGTCTTGCATCTAGGAAACGTCGGGTTTGTGACGGATAACGGACTGGCGGTTGTTCATAGAAACAAGTCCCTGAGTGCCGTTGCAGAGGTAGGTTCCCCTAATTTTTTTTTAAACCCAAAATATGGCGTTTTTCGATAACTCCTACAATAGTAACCAAATCAAAATTACCAAAGCTGGTCGTTCTAAATACAAGGTTATGGATTCGAATCCAAGTTTTAAGTGGTAAGAATAATGGGATGTTTGTAATTCCTAAAGTGGCGGCTCTTTCGGATAAGAATTTAAGTCTAGGTTCCTCCGTGTAGATACCCTTGCTCCCTGCACATTAAAGTACCCTTAAAAGCTGATTACACGAGCGTTTT
>JAQGBM010000877.1:0-11996 GCA_034698405.1 Symphylella vulgaris | reverse complement strand
TGTTGTTTATTTGCATTTATCCATTTATTTTATGTATTACTTTTTAATCTGTAACCTCCGGATCCCTATCCGCGAAAAGAAAAATGTAGGATCTATGTTAACCGCGTTTTTTTGTTTTTATTTTTTTTACCTTTTTTTATCGATTTATTCTTTCTGCCTGATCTTCGGTTGGAAAGGCAAATGCGGGACGCATTTTTTTAGGAGGAGAGGTGTTAGAGTAGACGCTATTTTGAGTTTAAACATCCCGCGGTAACTACGTAAGAGGTGACGTACTGATCGATGATTGGTAGTTGAACCTCATGTAGAAGAGGGAAAAGCATGTTTTAGTGAGTTGAAGTTGGAACGCGTCCGAGAAAGGAAGTAAAGTGCGCGGTGAGAAGAAAGTTAATTTTCTCGAGAATATATTACAGAATTACGGGTTTTAAGGACAAACTAATAAAGATAGGATCCGGAGTGAATTGTGAACTGCATGATTTGACACCTGAAATAAAAAGGATTTTCATTAAATAACTTTATCGTGAGTGAGCCATCTTTGTGTTGTGTAATACAACTAGTCAGGTAAGACAAGATTTTGCAGTGTTCATTCAAGCCTAGAATGTTAGTTAATCAGAATTAGGGAACCATCTCCCGGTAAACTCAATGTTTAGGCTTTAGTCTTTTCTTAGATTAGGTTAAGCCTATAACAGAATCACCGGAAATACTTTACGATTCACCAAATTTGTCTTCTGACGAAGACGAAGTTCAGGAGATTTTAGCTAGTGATATTAACACTGATACCGATATTGATGATATGAGTAGCAATGATGGCGAGAATGAAGTGATGGATGTCGAAGCGTCCAGCAACTTGACGGAGGGCGAGGCGTTTTCTCAAGATTTATTTTAAATTTTGCTTGCAATATTATTTGTTACTGTATATTATCAGCAAATAAAAGTTCTTTTGGGGAAATTACATCAATATTTATAGTTTTTCTGTTTTTCACACATATCCATGTTAAATTTTGAATTTTAGGAAAATTTTCGGGAATATTCCCAAAATTTCCGGGAATATATAATAACTTCCCAAAATTCCCAATTTTGGGAATATTCCCGGAATATTCCCATGGAAAGTTTCCATTTCGTTTCTTCCCGGGAAACTACGAACACTATAAGATAATAATATTATTGGGTAGGTCAGGATATAGGGTTAATAAAATGTGGCGGAATACAGAGTAGAGCTGCCGACCCCAATATGGGAAAAAGGTCTATAGGATGATGTTTATGAAAAATATGTTAATTGCATAAACAATATTAACAATTTAACAGGCAGAATATTTTTAATGAATTTTAGCTCAAAAGCTTTAGGGCTTGTGATACTGCGTTTGGGACGTGAAAAAATCCATTTTAAGCTTCAAGCTCATTCAAAATCTTTTGCACAATTTCAGCTAAAACTAGTTTAATCTGACTTTTGTCACACGTAAGTTAAATGATCAATTTTTAAGCCATAACTTATTGGTTAATTGGTTTAAACAACAATTGACAAACTTTCAATTTTATACCTATTTTGTTTTTGTCATTTCTAAACTTAGTTCCTTTATATTTGGGGAAAATCTGTCACTTCACGCATGCCTACGCTAAGAGCCTACGCACCGACGTAACTACATAACTTAGTAGGCCTACATAATCCATAATTAAAAATTGGAAAGTTTATGTAACTTACTTCAGTCTAACTTAGCTTCACTCTGCCTGAATAGAATATAATTATGTAACATGTTTTATTATTTACATGCTGACTTGCTGAGATTAAATTATTAATATTGAGATATTATGAGAGCATACCTTATATCCATAATTAATAAAGATGAACTATACATAAAACAAGGTATAATATACAATATGCTTTGATATAATTTAGCAGAGCACTGCTGCTCTAATAAAAATTAACTAACTTCTATAAATGAAAACTTAAAAAATAATTTCTTATCTTTATTCGTCATCGGATCCTTTTTCATCGAAGAAAAATAATAAGGAAATTGTTCGTTTTTTTATTTTAATTAAAAAAATGAAACAAAGAGAAAGAGCTTCCATTCACTATAGTTCGTTCTCGCTCTCTATCTCTCTTAGGTCCATTAGGTGGAATATAGATACAGGAAGCACTCAGGGCAGAGAGAATGGAACGAGACTCCCTTTGATATATCTGTACTTTCATCCGTTTTACGTCATCGTGCCTTTATGTACTTAAAATAATAATAATATAAAAAAAAAACATCAGCAACTCTCAAAGAAACAATGAAGCGAAGTAAAAGAATGTTTGAATGATGAAGATAAATAAAGAAGAATTAATCTAAGACCATAAGGGAGAATGCTTTTTTTTCTTCGACCTTATAGGATGATGAGGGATAAGTTACGCTCCGAAGCCATTTAGGTACATTAGTGGATTTAGGAGAGAGGGGGACGGGACGGGAGTGAATTTTCTCCTTATTCTTCAACACGTAACGAGAGTAAAAATAGAGATGTGCTAAGCTGACGAAGCATGAATGAGACTTTGATGATGTAAGAATGAGATTTCTCGTTAATCTATAACATTAAACTCACTATGCATGATTACTGAATAACTAACGAGTATAAGTAAACTATAATAATATGGTCTCGTATTAGAGGATCCTTCATGGGCAACAGGAAAATAATATAACCAAACTGTCAAGAGGGTCAGAAAAATACGATGATAGATTATGATTGTCATAGAATACGGTTAATTATACAGTTGCCTAATAACCCGTGTAATAAGGGTTTTTTGTGGGGATCTTCGACCTGTGTTCCTTGTTTTGCATTTCCTACCTTCATATTTATGGTAATTACTTCAGCTTTTATTACGTACCAGTATCTGATATCATTCATAGTTGTTCTTTTATAATTTTCTCTCATCTTCTACGTATCCCAGTTCAACTATTGTTTTCAACCAAAAGAAGATGAATGTGTGGATTCTGTGGAATCAGGAAAACATCAGGTAAAGCAAATTGACAGTTTGGCTATTTGAACGTTATCCCAAGATCAGATGGTCTATTAAAAAAGATCATTCCTAAACCAATTAATACATCTATAATATTATCTTGATTCATACTTGAATACTTGATATCGTATTTTATACGTTTATCGATGAAGCTTTATTTATTCTCAATTTTTATTGTTGTGGAATCTTAATTATTTCTTATATATAATCGTCGCAGTTTTATAGATGGATAATAATCTTTTGAAAGAAGTCGTTCTTAAATACGTGATAATCGAATCCTGTTTATGATCTCGTTTACTCAATACATTATCAATTGGCAGTGGTAATCCTAGTAAAATTTTCAAACGGGCTCTCAGGATTTCAATCAGATTTCCTTATACAGAATGATATCGTGGGTCCCAAATTCTTGTGTTTTTAACACGTGTGTTATATGGACACTTATCGACATCTTTTTTATGACATCAGTGTCGATAAATGCCCATAACGCGCGCTTTAAAGATCCCAGAATTGGGGCATCCCGATAAGGAATAGTGCATCAGTGTAAGTATTCCGATAGCCCATAAAAACTGCTTTGTTTACCATCAGTGGCTCTCACAAACTTTCATTTTTTCCTTTTCAATTTAATACACTGCAACACTAACTGAGCTTGATTCCCCAATTTATTATTGCAGAGAAAGCGCAAGCAAGATTTCTTCATATAACAGTATCTAAAATTGTAATTTCTTGCTCGAGAAGTGCTCCAGTTCACCTACGATATTGAAAACTTAGAAATTGAAAGCAGCTCGATGGTAGCCTAAATTATTATTTCATTAAAGTTTGTGTTCATAAACTTAGGAGGGGTGTAACATAATGGAAAATAACCAACTGAATAGAATTTTTGGTTTTTCTTAAGTTTTATTACTTTAAAAATACAAAAATATAAAAAATCAAACAAAGGTCATAGGTTATTCGTACACATAAAATTTGTTACCGTGCTTATTAATGAAGGGTTCATAATTTTAATACTAACTTAAATTACTACCGGTAGTACGAGGGTTATTTGATAAGTCAGTGACTTTAAAATGAAAAAAAAAAAAAAAACAATTTAAACCAAAAAACAATTTATTTTTCGACATAGTCTCCTTGTAGCTCGATACATATTAGACTATCCTTATTAATAAACTGATTATTTTGTTTTGTTTTTGATGTTTAATTAATGTTTAATTAAGTAATGAAAATTAAGATAAACCAAAATATATAGGCTATTTCAGAAGCTTGACCCCCTCTAAACATTTGGATATAAGTTTATTATATGCTATGGAGCACCCTGTTTTATTAGCGAACAAAACACCCTTATTAAACTCGTTTAGCTACTTTATTAAATCGTAAACCTACGTGGGAGCTCAAATTACTTTTGCTCTACGTCCTATTCAATAAAAATAGTACAAGGATCCAATATAATCAGTTTTAAAAACATCCAAATTAGACGAAAAAATACCGGCTTTTTTATTTCCTTCTCGAAGTATTTTTTTTACAACACAGCATCATACACAGAGAAGCAGCACAAAGTGTAATAAATAAATAAAATACTCTAGCTTTTCTCTCAGCTGTTCCGTGTATATGTTACCCCTGTGTATTTTGAGATCTCGGTAATATAAGACATATAATTGGACTACTAGTTTTGTACTCAATTCTCCGTCCCGTCGTAATATGGAAGCCCCATTTTTTTCTCTCTACTCTTCGTTTTCTGTGTTGCCAGAAATTTTGGAACAATTTTTATTTAAAAAAAATGCTAATTTATATTTTCTTTATTATGCAACGTGATGGCAAATGAATATAAGTTATTAGATTCTAAATGACCCCAAGGCGACACATTTGCACGTATGCTCCGGAATGATCTCTACGACCTATATAACCGCATTTTCCCTTAAATTACGAGTTCCCAGCGCTCCCCTTAAATATTATAACGAATAAAGTGAAACTAGGAAGCTTCGTCGTCACGTGGAAAACAAGAATTTTGTTTCAAATAACTTACTTCGTGTTTTTTACATTTTGTTATTTTACGGATATTCTTTTAATAAAATAAAGTTTAACGACTGTTTTTTTTTTAAATCATAAACAAGAAGTATTTTCGTCTTCTACAATATTATTCAATATCCACAAATAAAGACAGCTGACATAATTCATAATTTTTTGTTTATTGACTGTTGCAATGTCACACATAGTGTGACGAAACGTCCGGTTTAGAATAAATTATGTAACGTTCTATGTAACTTTAATTTTGTAAAAAAAAAATATGATGAGAGCTGTCTTTTTGAATTCTTTATTTGTTGATAGAATTTGACGTGGCGGATATAATAGCGTTTTCATATTTTATGATTATTCAGTTTAGTTGTACAGTTTGATAAAATATTTAAAACCAACGAGTTCCAATTGGCAAAACATTTCACGGTGATATTTTGATTAACTTAGTTACACAAGTAAACAGTTTTGAAGGATTATAATATTATTTTAAATATTTTTTCTTAATAATAATTTAAGTAGTAATGTAAATTTTTGGATGTGGAGATAATAAATCACAATCAGGGTAACATTATCATTAAAATTAATACAAAAAATTGATTGGTTATTATCAATCATTCAACAAAGAAAATCACTGTTTTAAAAATTAAATTTTTAAAGAAAATCATTAACATTAATTTTTTTTTAAATTAACATGCTTAAACATTTTTAATTATTGATTTTCTACATTTTCTTTTCTAAACAAATTTGGAAGATATCTGACCAGTAGTTGGGTTAATTTTTTTGTTGTTTAAAATAAAATAAATTTAATTTAAAATAATTAAATTCATCAATTACGGTAAGTTTCTCAAAAATAATTATTTTAAAAGATAATAATTCCAGCTGATATATATTTTCCATATTTTTCTTTTAAAAAAATTGGAAGCCCTGAGCCTAGTTTTGTTCAGTTTTCGATGTTTTATAGCCTTTTTTGCTTTTCCTTCTGGGGGCGGTCATATAGTGTATTACTGGTTATAATATAATCTTGATAGGAAAATATAATACTCTACGAAAATCGGGTCTCTTCTCTAGCTGCCATATAACTTTTTTTCTATATGATACACACATATAGCAGTCATCGCAAAAAATAGTAGCATGGTTATAACAGTGTGGCTAATGAAGTCAAGCACTCGGATACGATTTTACCCCGAGCTTTCTATGGGGTACTAAAATGCTATTCAGCGTGCTTGCCTGGGTTATTATTTAGTCTCAGCTCCCCGAGATTAAGTCAAGGAGAAATGTGCAAATACCAAGTTATACTACTACTTTCGATAAAGAAAGACGTGTTATAAATACTGTACCCAACGGGGTGCGTGTGTATTTAGTAGGATCAGGATTATTTTTTTTCTTTCCCCTTTGTAATAAAGAAAATAAACAAGAGCAAATGCAGTTTTATAGCCCTCCTTTGTATATAAGTAATAGTTAATAAGGGGGCTTTTTCAGATTAACTAAACCCTTGCAGATTTTTTGGCTTTACTTTTACTGGTATTACGCTCTACCAAACCATTAAACCAAGACCAAAGCCGCACTTAAAATCAAATTAACAGTCCTTAAATATAAAGCTTTTTTTTACAATCACTTTGAAGTACGAAAGTAAAATTATATTAGACATAAAACATTGTGTGTTTTATGGAAAATTTTAATTCGTTTAAAATGTGTGTACTACAGTAGGAAGTAAGAAAAAAAGAAATTTCAGAATATTATTTTCTTTAGCAAGGTTATAACATTATAGGGTAATTTACATATTATGCAGGGAATTTAAGAGTCAGGAAAGTTATTCCAGTGACTATATAGCTTAATAGCGAGGGTGGAATTTTTTCCTTGCGATCAGGCAAGTTTTCAACTGATCCCCATGCAAACTCTTGTCAACTGAAATGACTCGACACTATGCAACACAATGGTGCGTCAACAAAATGGCATCGGCACCGATGGATATTAAGAAACCCTGAAATACTTAGTTTTCGCTATCAGCTCTTAATAATGGCCCTTGAACCAGTGTTTTTTTTACAGTGTTTCACTTGTCTAGTTGCAAGATGATCGAGAAATTTGAGATTTGAATAGAGTGAAAGCCATGCAGGGTCGTTATTTTGATATTCGACATCATCGGGGGAGGGGGGCGTATGCAATTGAGACATATCTTTCAAGTTTCGACCATTATCGTGTTTTCATGATCAGTTAATGCCCTGATATTATCTCAACCATTGATTTGGACCGTGGTTGAAAGTTTCAACCACTGTTCAAATCAATGGTTTGGATATCGCACTATTAGAAGAATTCTTCTTGCATGTAACTTACTTTATCGAGTTCCCTATAAGCTAGCTAGCTTTCACTATAAAAAATAAGCGTCCAATCAAAACTGACTAAACAAAGTCTAAGAGCTATACGGGGTAAGCTTATATGACTTTTTAAAGTATTGTTTCTTCAGTTTTGATTGGACCCCCATCTTTTTGGTGGTGACTGGTGAAAGCTCACTTATATCTTCTGTTGAAAGCTAATGAAGATTTCCTACGCCATGACCCCAAAAAAGAGCTTGATCACGGTCAGTCCACGACTCCACGAGGTCAGTTATTAGGCCTTTCATGTTATTTTTATTCTCATCTGCTATAAAGGTTTAGCCTAACAATGTTCCGTACAAAATATGATCATTTATTATCGACATTGACTATGTTGCTCGTTGTGTTTGACTAAAGTAATAACGTATTCTGGCAACAATTCCGACGTATTATATTATATTCTGTGACCACAGCATCATAGCTACAACATTCTCATGCTGAAAGTGAATAATAACTTCAGCTGCAACTCCTCTCGCCATGAAGGCAGAAAAATTATGGCCTCACACGTTTTTGTTGGCTAAAGATATTTTATATATACGATGCTACGTTATATTTTCTTTTTACTGGCATATATTTGCATTAAAATGAAATTATTTTTAGTCCGCCTTCTTATGTACTAATTCAAATAAATTACCAAATTCCTTTTAACAATAAATTTTAAGAGCCCTGCGGCTTAAATTTCTGGATATAATACGCTTTTCTCCTTAATGTCAATATATTTTCAGATTTTTTCCCCTTCTTCCTTTCTAAGACCTATTTATATAGTTAACCAAAGCAGATCTTATATAGTACAAAGAATGGAGAAAGAAAGAAAAAAAAACAT
This sequence comes from Symphylella vulgaris, assembly GCA_034698405.1. Taxonomy (NCBI): domain Eukaryota; kingdom Metazoa; phylum Arthropoda; class Symphyla; family Scolopendrellidae; genus Symphylella; species Symphylella vulgaris. The sequence goes on along the minus strand of JAQGBM010000877.1, from coordinate 3,814 downwards.
TATTTATTACTGCTCCTCTGGCCTGTATATAGGGCCGTCTAAAAATTAAACGCCTAAATCAAAGCTACTGGCAGCAAACACTGTGTAACAGTGCAACAAATCACAATCTTCTTATAACAATGTTGTATTTATTTTTGCCTACAGCGCTGCTATAATAATCTGTAATAATAAAGGCGCTGCATATCACAGATAGTTTTTTTTCTCTTTCCCATACTAGATATTCTACTATATAAAACGAGAATGCCCCCATTGTATTATGTTGTCATAGAATGTCAGTAAGACAGGCCGTTAATTCTAGCAATGCCGTTGTGGCATTTATGCAAGCATGCAGCTGCAGTGTGAGCTACTGTGTTTACATGGGGCGGGTTTAAGGCAGGGCATAAAAATAAAGAAACACATCGTGCTATTCTGAATATATAAATATGACAATTGCCAGCGGTATTAGAATTACAGTTATAAAGTAAAGATAGTTTAAGCCTAAGACATCTATTAATTATTCATGTCTTGGGGTGTCCTAAAATCTACCGGTAGAGCATTATTGGACGATCGTGGTATTGGTCATTTGAAGTAAGCTCAAATTTATTTATAAATAAAATTAATAAATCACTTACCGGTACTTAATAAATAATTGTTTGATAATAAAATAATGAATAATACAATTTAAAAAAAAAAAGAATAAAAATATAAATCAATGATGTTTTAAGACCGTAAAGGCCTGTTTTGCCCTTTGTAATTTGTGATTTTGCCTCGTAATGACGCTGCGGACTCCCGGCTCCCGGGTTTGCGTTACTCTCTAAAATATAAGGACTCTAGTCGAGTCGAGTAAAACGCCTATATAAGGACATAATATTTAAAAAAAATAAAACGCCTATAAGGACATAATATTTAAAAAAAATGAATTTTTGGAATTAACTTAGTCTTTACGGTATTTTGTGAAATCGAAGGTACTGAAACAAAACACTAGCTTTGTTTCGACATATCAACATATTTGTTTTCCTATTAGCTGACGAATCGTATGGAAAGATAAATAGGCTAAAACATTGTTCAGAATACGAATAACATTATCGTTAACACAATACTCGTAATTTTACTTTATATTATTTTCATCTATTTTTGTTTTATAACCACTATAACATTCCTACGTATGTGTACTTCGTGTACCGTATACATATACGCAACATGTTGCTCAATAGTAAAGCTAAGCTGTTGGATACATGCGGTCCATTACGATGCGCTACGTATATCTTAATTTCCGAGGGAAAATCTTTATTAATACAGTATAATTTTTATGGCATCGTTTAAAAACATGCATTTTCATTGCCGTTTTCTGTTGTACAGTATAGGATATTACGGCTTATAATATTATTACTACACGTGTTAATGCAAACCTGCTTCGAAAATAAACTATTATTTTTATACGGTATAAAAACAACGACGACGTGCCATGAATGCCCGGTCTCCATTAACAAGCGGAATTCTGGGATTTAAACAAAATGACCAAGCAGCGGATGTTTTGTGAAAAAAATAAAAAAATATTGACGCGTGAACAATGAAATATAATTATTTGCATTTTTGAATTTTTTTACTCCTGCGAAAAATAATGGATAGTTTTATCACCGATCTACAGTAATATGTGGGTTTTGGCTAATGGCCAACCTATTTGTTTATTCATTGCTATTAATTATTATCTTTAAACAGCAGAAGCCGATGCAATACAATTTACAACTGCATGATGCTTGTGAGACTTCGTTATACGTATTATTATAGCTCACATACACAGGATATGAAACATTGAGCTGCTAAAGCTTCAAATGCAAAATTCTTTAAAAAATGATGTCCAATCCTCAGGAAAAGAGTATAAGGTTTTTCTTACCTTACTGATAAAATCCAATCGCTCCTTTGCGCACCTACGTGAAATTTGTACCAACAGGTTAGAGGTCGCCATCTATTTGATGACGTCACAGTAGGACTAGTGATATCATCTCCTACGTCAATGGTTCTGTTGCAGCGATCCTTGTTATTTCTAGACTCTGAAAGAAAAAAGACAATGGAAACTATGAGATCTACTATTACTAAACTCAATGGTTTGTAGAGCAATTAAACAAGGCCTGGTTAAGTTCAGGCCAGTCTTGTTAATGTTAGATATTTTAGACATAAGACGACATATCCTGCTGATAACAAATTAATTCTGAGTCAATTCACCTGTCTATCGTTTTCTTCATATTTTATGCAGAACTGCTCAGATATTATAATTATTAATATCAAACTTAACACAGCCTGACTTATATGGTTTTTTTGTGTGTGTGTGACAATTGATAACTTTTGTAGATGTCCCATTGTTCATGGACTAGTTCATTGTGACCCTTTGAAAAATTTTGTAGATGTCCCATTGTTTCCGGACTAGTTCATTGTGACCCTTGAATTCTTCTAAAGTTTAATCTATGGGATCCGACTCTCTAAGAAAAGAAAGAGACATAACCATTTTGTTTCGAAAATCTTAAATTAATTTATATTCAACCCCCTCCCCACTTATTAATGAACAAATCAAATCACTTCTATTATTATTGTTTGAAGAAAATTTAAACAAATTGGGGACGTAATAAACTTTATGCAATTACAGATTAATTAGTTCTTTTCATTTTATTTTTAGCTGCAAGACTCTGGTGCAAGGATCTGTGACAAATGAATGAGCCTCTTCAGTTGCAAATCTCGGTATGCTTATATTTCAATTTTTATTATTAGCGCCACATTAGTCCTGTCGAATGAGGAATTTCTAAAGGTTAAAGCGCCATTAAAACGGTATAATAATAGGTAATAGTTTTCCGAATCAAGAGAGCCGTAGTTAACGTCTTACACTTGATTGTAATCTCGGCACAAACCGCAGCACAGCCCTTTTACTATCGAAATAGAATAAATTTTGGCGACAACTAAAAGGAATTGTATACAGGGTGTTTCTTCTAAATAAAGAACATTCTCTTCTTTTAAATTTTTGGGAGTAATTTGGGAAGTTTTTTGTAAGATTTTCGGGTAATTGGTGAGAGACAAAGAAGGAAAAAAAAACAACCTTCGAACGAGGCAATATAGGATTGAAATTTATGGGTTTATGGGGAATTATGGGGTTACAATCAGCACTGACATAAGGGTTATTATTTTAATCTGAAAAGTGCAAGAAAGATCCTAAAGAACCGCCACTACGAAGAATTTCAGTCGCCTTGAAATTCTTACCAGCCTTACCCTGGAATGGATTCGAATTTCAAAATGTCACTCTCTGGATGCCGCGCCAGGGCAGTAGTATAGATTTATTGCGCACTAAGTTAGCATCAGCTGAACCCAAAGTTTTCTGTTCAAATTTCTGCTGAGGCTGGTATGAGTTTCTGGATTGGAGTTGAATTTGTGGTAATTTTGTGTAGATCCCCTTTCTCTTTGCCACCCTTATGCCAACAGGTAACAACTATTGCCAGGGCCTTTTGGTCAAATAGACTAAATTTAATTTCTCTCACCGCGATTTACGTTATGATTCCTCCATTATCCCTTACACTTACTTCGATTTACAAAAATCAAACCAACAAAGCAAAATAAATCTTGATTGCAGAAGCAAAAACCTCTCATCCACTTACTACTGACGCTATGGCTAACTTAGCATGTAATTACATGACCGTTGATCAACATGTACGAGGTATTAAGCTTACATCTATACGAAAAAAATATATTCACTAACTCTTTAATACGGAGTATAAAGGTGCGCTAACGGAAAACATGTCCAATACGTACGTAACGGTACTGAAACAAAATAAGGTTACCAAGGTTCCTTGAT